>MJUT01042087.1:50353-61043 GCA_002080005.1 Gigantidas platifrons | reverse complement strand
TTTCAGTAATAACCTTCATCGGGTACACTCATAGGCAACATTTTGGAAAGCCAGATGTCCTAAATCGAATAGCCTGAGTGAGGAGAACCTTATATTATGTAGGGACTGTAAATTTAAATATCAAATATATCTAGTAATCCATGTGATTATCCAATCACTGACTACTGGTCGGAAGATACCTTCGGGGACTAATAATCCACCAGTAGAGGTATCGACACAGTGATACTAATAATTAATATTTAATTGATTGAGATAATAATATTTATGACACCGGATACTCATAAAAATGTGAAATCCCAGGTTTATCACACGGAAGATATTGCTTACGCGTTACATACCTGTCATTCGTGCAAAAACAACGGTATTCGATCAAATTTCGAGTAATCCGAGGTATCTGGATACATCAAGTGGAAAGCACAATCGTCGCCAAACCGTTGATATGTTGTATGACTAAAATGAACCGACATTCTAATTTGTAAAGCATAGCTAAGCAAATTAGATCTAGTACAGCAATGCACAAATATTTGCACGTAAGTGCTAAAATATTAAAAAGATTTTATTTTTTATTTTTATATAACTTCGCATGATTATTGACACACATACCACACATGTTTATTAATGTATATTGTTTGTTTCCAGATATAGATCTGCCAATATAAAAACAAAGGACCATGAAAGTGGACGCTTGACGCCTGAGGAAAATATATATGTCGGTAAGTAAATGTAAGATATGTGCATAATATTTGATGCAATGTATAATATCAAAATCAATTGTTTTACTCCACTAAAACATGGAATGGGAAGAGGTGTTTGAACAAGGAAAAAATCTCCTGTTTCAATGCATGAAGACTTGCACTGAAGGAATTATTTTTTTTCCAAGTACTAGTATTTCGTTGTACATTTATATGAACTATAGCAATCCAGATAAAGCAGTCAAACTAAATGTAAAGGTTGTACACGGTAGTATTATAGTTTCTTTCATGTGTACAACCATTCCGCTGCCATTCTTTTACTTACATTATGAAGTGTTTTACAAACTTGCTATCGTTATATTATGAATATAGTATAAAGACTACTCACATTTGAAACATGCATTACCCATCACGCAGGAATAGGCATTACTCTCTACATGGAAGCACATGCTATCTTTGAAATATACATCACTCACTACGCAGAAACATTACTCCTTTGAAATGTGCATTGTAAACTACGCAGAAGCACTATTCACCTTTGAAATATTCATTACTCATTGCGAAGTAACACTACTCTCCTTTCCAACAAGAATAACTCACAACGGACAAACACTACTCATCTTTGAAATATGTATTACTCACTACGCAGAAGCACTGCCGTCCTTTGCAATATGCATTACTATGAGAGAGGCACTACTGAGCTTTGAGAGATGCATTACTCACTACTTACATTTGAAATAGGCATTGCCCACTGCACAGAAACACTACTCAACATAGAAATATACATTGCGAACTACGCAGAAACACTACTCACCTTTGAAATATGCATTGCGAACTACGCAGAAACACTACTCACCTTTGAAATATGCATTGTGAACTACGCAGAAACACTACTCACCTTTGAAATATGCATTGCGAACTACGCAGAAACACTACTCACCTTTGAAATATGTATTGCGAACTACGCAGAAAAACACTACTCACCTTTGAAATATGCATTGCGAACTACGCAGAAACACTACTCAACTTTGAAATATGCATTATTCACTACGTAAAAACAGTAGTCTCCTTTGCAATATGCATTATTCACTACGTAGAAACAGTAGTCTCCTTTGCAATATGCATTATTCACTATGTAGAAACAGTAGTCTCCTTTGCAATATGCATTATTCACTACGTAGAAACAGTAGTCTCCTTTGCAACGTGTATTACTGACTATGGTAGAAACACCGATCACATTACTCACAACGCAGAAACTCTTCTCACCTTTAAAAATTGAATTGCACACTGTGGGAGAAAACACTCCTCACCTTTGAAATATACATTACTCACTAAGTAGAAGCACTACTCTCCTTTGCAATATGCATTACTCACTAATCAGAAACACTACTCACATTTGAAATATGGCTTAATTATTGCGCAGAAATACTACTCACATTAGAAATATATATATTACTCTCTACGCAGACACACTACTCATCTGCAACATTCAAATACAAAAACAAAAAAAATAATATGGCGTATTTGACAACCATATGTGTGTCATGTTCGGGTCAGTTATTGATAGTGTTTTCTGTCATTAATATGGTCTTACATAAAATATTTATAAAATGTAGATCAAGTGAGTACAACAGTAAGGAGTGATAATATTAACATGGCATTACAACCAACAAAGAGACCGGGAAAATCAGATGACAACACTGTATCTGAAGATGATGAAAATATTGACGAAACTTTGTATGGCAATGTTCGACCTAATAACGTCACTACTAAATACAGTGTGACAGAGCTACGTAATGTTATAAATGAAAAACATACGAATGATGGGTTTCTGAAGGAATATGGGGTAAGTGATTTATTCACAAAATATATTACATTAAAATGCCAAGTAAAGTTTGAAGATACCAAAGGGGTAATCAGAAGATGTAAAATAAAGAAGGACAGATAATATAATGACAAAAAAGAAAAAAGTACAAACAATGATCTACAAAACACTGCACAAAAAATAACGATTGAACTACACGAACCTCACTTTAAACTAGGGGTGAACACGAGTGCTCAAAAAGATTACACAAGTGACGAATACATGTATTTTGTTCTGTTTTGAAAACATTAATCTGCCTGAGTTTATTCTAAAGAGCACAAATGCTCTTTTACTGCATTAAAAAAAAAATTGAAGTAATAGAAGTCGGTGTTATTTGAAAACTTAGCTTGATATCTTGCCTTAGTGTACCAGATTCATATAAGGAACATATATTCCATTAAATGATGGTAATGTGAATAACATTCTCATATGAAACAGGTAAATCTTGTAAAACTGATTTAGTTAATAATAAATATTTATGCTGATTGTAATAGTTAATAGTTTTACATGTATGATTCTGTTTTAATGAATCATTATATAGCTATGTCTATTTCATAACAAGAAGATTTTTTGATATCTATAACTCTCATATTTGTAGATACTGCCAAACGGATTAGTCAAGCCTCATGTAGAAGGACAAAAAGAGGAAAATAAGATAAAGAACAGATCTTTAAATACATTGCCTTGTAAGATAGTTAATAGTGTTATGCTTATCATAGTTAAAAGTATGTGGTATATTACGTTTGTTTCATATAATGACTCATTCAATTTATCTCTCAACTCATCCTTCAATATCATCCAACGGCCATGTTGGTAGCCTTTGTTAATTCTTGCTTTATTATAATTCACCAAAACTTCTTTCCTGTTTCTTTTTCTAGCAGAACCAGTTAAGTTTCTCGTGCGACCCCGTGTATGTTTTCCATCTGCAGACATTTTTGTCGTGCAGACAGGAACTTATGTTCGAGATGGTTTTCATGAAAATAAAAAAGAATGGGTGGACTTTTTACTTTAAAAACTCGATAGCTAGTGTTAATTATTGTTTTAATGTACTCCATGTTAAACATAAATAGACTAAAATAAAATCACCAAATCAATGACAGTATACCTTTAAGGGGAGGACTTGGAAGATCTAACATATCGGACTATTCTGAGTTCACATATGTAATGTGTTCGGGTATTCTCACTTACGACACTAAATTAAAACTGCATGTAACACAATGTATGTATGTTGGCTATACTGTAATTTGTCATTGTTCTATTTTAGATGACCATTCAAGAGTAATTATCCAAGGGAATACATCATCTGATTACATTAATGCAAATAATATTGGTGTGAGTTTCGTTTAATATTTTAAGATCGATATATACATGTATGAAATATAACAAGTTCATGTGCTTGTGCCACAGAAATAATGACCACTAAAATAAACCAATGTTAAGTCGTCGTCCTATTGTGTTTCCAATGGATTACTTTTGAAAAGTCCACTGTACAGTCCTTTTTGTTATAAGAGGTGTACAATATACAATACAATGCAACATAATACGTTTATTTAGAGTAGGATAAAAGCAAACAATTATAACACATGCTCTAGTAGCCTGTTACATCCGACTGAATAATATACATGTACAAGCAATAAGCAAAGCATGCACACAATAAATCATAAAAGCACTGTGAAATTTAAAAATCCATTCATGACATTTATTACCAGCTACAAAACATGAAAGCAATAAAACACATCATAGGCTTAGCAGTAGCACTAGGTGTCTAACGATACTCGTCTTGCCAATTTTATGAAACATTTTTATAACACCCTCTAATTACAGAATTATCAACCAGTAGATCTCTTCACTGCACTATCATTTTTTTTTTCTCAACAGCATTCCATGAATAATACATTGTAAACTTTCATTAAACACAACTCATATAACAAATAATAGGAATCTATATGATACAACCACATCAAAATGCGGCAGTGAAAGTGTCATGAAAGGTCGTGCCATTCATTTACAACCACAGTGTAGTGACACACCATCTTGTATCAGACTGGTTATTTCCTAAATTTCAATGGAAAAACTACATAATGTTAGATAAATTTTTATATTTGTCTGACAGCTAGGTATCTAGTTGTCACGCTGGGAGAGCTAGGAGTACGTTGTATGTCATCCAGGCAAAAACATTATATGATATGTACTAACCTCATATTTTGTATTTGAGTGATAAATGCTTCAGAAAATGTACTGCCAAGTTCCAAAATGGAAGTATACTTTAAATTCCTTTAAATGTTGAGGTCAGATATGTTAATTTGTGTTCGTTGTATGTCGTCAAAGTCCACACGTACGCTATGTGCTAGCCTAATATAATTTTAGGGGAATGTGCTTCAGGACAGGCAGGATTACAGACTACATAAATGAGGTCACTGTTGACTTGGCCTTAGATGTTGGGATAAAATATTTTAATTTTTGTTGTAAAAGTCAAAGCATTGTTGTACTTTCTAATATCCTCATGATATTCTAGAAGTGTATGACTCGATTGGTTTTCGTCAATAATCATGAAGTTACAATGACTACAAAGTCAAATAAGTTTTGTTAAGACAGCATAACTGTAACCAAATGCGTTAGTGATTTGTTCTAGCCTCCTAGTATGTGAGGAGGATTCTATGCTTCAGGCATTAAAGAATATCGAACACTAAAATTAATTCACTGTGACCTTGCCCTTAAACAACTTTATGTTATTATTGATATAGTTCTTCGAGCCAAATGAAAGGAAGAGAAAATATTTTGTTCACTAAAACAAGAATGTACCTCTATTGTATTTTTTTTCTTTCTTTATCAGAGCTACACTGCAGAAAAGGCGTATATAGCAGCTCAAGGTAAAAAAAACAAGAATTTTTATTATTATCTTAATGTAATTACATTTATTATCGATTCGTACTTTCCGTTATTATATTCCTATCAAGATGTAATAACATTGTTATATCTATACTTGTATATGATATGCATGTTTGTAAAAGAGGACATTTATAAATTGCTATTTGATCCTTGTCCATAATATTGATAAAGAAAAAGGTATATACAAAAGCAGGTATCCAACCTAGTTGGCCTTCTGAACAACCTTCACTAGGTCTACTCACAGTCAAAGGACAGGAATAAAAAATTATTTAAGTCTTAAAATTGATTAAACTGAAACTGGAAACACTGAGTATATCTAAGAAACTTTCGATATCGGATCGTTTAAATAACGGGCATTAAATTTAAATTACCTGAAAGATCGAACAACACGTACTCGCAATAAGAGTTGACATTCTCGTGTTTTGTAAAATTATCTGTTAAAAAGGAGACATATTTACAATCGTAATTTGTTTTCAGGAAGGGGGTAAATGTGCTCTCTTGGGCCACCGAAGCATGTTTCATATTTGTAGCAGTGATATGACCGTCATTATTTATCAGTATATCTTTCTGTGTCTCAGCTACTTGTAGTCACATTTCTCTGAACACAGAGAGACCACGACATGTGACATTTGACATTCAGACCCTGGCTTGGGAGACGCACCAAAATATGGCGGTTAAACCGATTGGTGAGAATCTAACCCTCCCCTCTTGATAACTGGATCACCAACGGCAATACATATATGAATAAACGAATAAAACCAGCACAGATTCGCTTCCACTCAAAAAGACCACATACTATCACAAAAACTAATGACGGACAGTACAATAACAGGGTAAATGAAGGATCATAGTTAACAGATAACTGGCTCTGAATGTAAAGTATATTACTCTTTAAACATGAACATTGCAAGACTTGTATTGCCACTATTTCTTTCTACATGATTTCCCACGGACTTTTACTAGTTTTTATTTCACGATGGATAAGTCAACTGCATATCAACAAATACTGACGTTTGCTTCTCTCTGTCAGGTCCAAAGCCAAATACAATGAAAGACTTTTGGCAGATGATATGGCAGGAACGAGTTGATAAAATTGTCATGGTGACACAATTTGTAGAAGAAAGAAAGGTAACATTATGCTATAGCTCATTATTATCCATTTTCTAATTCCCTAGCTCATTTGATTTACTGCTGAAATGAAATGACATTTTATGTCAAATTATTAATAACATATACACATTCAGCTTGTCAGAGTAGAATTCTCGATGTACAAATGCAAGAAACTGTCATTAATCATTGTAAGCGAAGTGAAATGTGAAGTCATCATAACAGTTGCTCCGTCAGGGATTAGTGGTGTATGCCTGAGGTTAGAGTAGTGCGTTTGCTTTAACAAGAAACTACAATATACACATTTTAGTTTATTTCCAATATTGACAGATCATGAGGCACGATACATCTGATCTGACAAATAATATATTTTGACAAATGCAGTAATGTTTTAAAAGTTTTTATCGTATGCTGTGCATGTTTATTATTGTTCAATATTGTCCGCAAAGAGTATGACATATCAAAGGGGTAATCAGAACCCGTAAATCGAGGTACGGACAATGTCATGACTATAAAAGGACACAACGAACAGGCAATAGTCGACAAGACACCTCATAAAATGTATCAAAAACCATTTAATAGATAAAGTGTCATCAATATTGGCCAGAGTTTACAATGAAACCGCTAGAAGTGGGCAACATAAAAGTACAGATGATGCAAGAAAAAGAGCATACAGTCTATGTATATAGGATGATAAAACTGTTTAATAAGGAGGTAAGAACTCTATTTAATCAACTAGATACACAAATATATAATAAATAACACTTATGATTTACTAATTAGATTTGCTGTTTATGTGACAAAATAGCATTGTGATTGGGAATAAATCAACTTGATGCATCACAAACACATAAATTGTACTCTTGAATTGTACTATATTCTTGGGACAATGAGCAGTCATTTGTACAACCTGTTCTGCCATGAGACACGTATATGTATTTATATCATTAAAACCCGGTATGATTTTGTAATTAAGCCAAGTACTGTAATGATATACATTTTAATCAGAGAAGCTTGAATTCAAAATTCATCTGTAATTATAATTTTTTGACAATTTTATTTGTTTAGCAACAAATTATGTTAAGATAGATCTTACATAACAAATTATGTTAAGATGGATCTTATACGTATTAGTTACAAGAAATATAAGAATTTTCTGTAAACCAGCATGTGGTATATGACAAAACCCTGCATCTTCTTTTTGTGCATTTTCAGGCTAAGGCTGAGAGGACAGTTCACCATTTCCATTTTACACAATGGCCTGAATATGGTGTTCCAGATAAAATAAAGCTAGTAAGCTTTTACAGAAAAGTGAAACGTACCAAAACAAATCTAAATGGTCCATTGGCTGTTCATTGCAGGTAACTGATAAATCAAAAAATAAAGACTATTCAATTAAGTCTTGGCCACGATTTGTCCAATTGCAAAATTATATCAGACAGAATAACTTATTTTTTTTAAATATCATTAAATGTGCTTGGCCACAAAAACGTGAGTCAAGGTGAATTGAACAGTACAGTCTGTATGAAACTAAAGAGAATATTATGAAGTTTTAAATAGAATAATAAATTGCTTAATCATAATGGTCGTCATTGAAAGTAACGGGATAATTGGAGGCAATACTTGAGGCAACACTACTTGTTAAGGACTACAAATTGGAAATCGATAACATTAACTAAAATAAACGTAAGAGAAAACCGAATCCAGAATGTACAATCCAGAGATATAGAACGAAGACAAACACACCGAAGTACACAGCACAGAATCCAGAATGTACAATCCAGAGAGATATAGAACGACGACAAACACACCGAAGTACACAACACAGAATCCAGAATGTACAATCCAGAGAGATATAGAACGAAGACAAACACACCGAAGTACACAACACAGAATCCATAATGTACAATCCAGAGATATATAGAACGAAGACAAACACACCGAAGTACACAACACAGAAATCTAAGCATATGACCAATATGTACTGCATGAAAATAAATACATATGTAGTTAACCTAAGTACTCGCGAACAGCCATGCCATTTATATAATATGATGGATGTCGCATGGAAATTTTATGGATAACTGTGTACAGGAAAGAATGTTACACAGCTTAATATACATAAGCAGAGATCGCATTATCTAAGCTAATAAGCATGTTCCTGTCAATATCAACCCATGCTTGATTAGTATAACTTCGTTTTGATTATAATTGCATTTGTGTGAGAAATTTTTTTTTCAGGCCATCATTATACACGGCAATTGACATGCTTCTTTTTGCTGTAAGCCTGGCCAGGGAGATAACCCTTTATCTTGCTAACAGTTCTTCATAAACATAAGATTTTATTTCAGACATTCCGTGTGTTTATGAGATCTCAAATTATTACCTATATTTGTGGACTCTGATCTTTGTTGTTTTATTATATTTTGTTTCACTCTATGTATCATGTGGTATTTTATTTCACTAATTCAGACTGGTGGCCTGTTTCTGTTTCGTCCATTTACCTTCATGCTTTAGTACTGAAGTACAAAGGGTAACAAAAATAATTATATCTGACCTATTAATTCATAAATGTACATATGTATACCATTATTAATTTATTTTGTTGTATTTCTTTTGAAATATTACGATATATGTTTCATTATTGTATTACTTTCCTATATAGTGATGGTATTGGACGTACGGCAACCTTCATAGCACTAGACGCCTTGTACGAACATGGTCAGGAAACAGGATATGTAGATATTATGGAGTATGTTCAAAGGATGAGAAAAGATCGAATGAATATGATTCAAACTAAAGTAAGTTTCATTATAAAATGTACCGCCCCGATTTTAAAACTGACACATACATTTGAAACTATATCTTAGGTTATTTCTGTAGTGCACTGTATGCATTATTGTTACCTCATCAACAGAAAGCATGATCTCACCACGATATAGCTTTACCTTTAGAAAATAACCACAACTGTTCTGATGATGCGATATGTTTCATCTATCAATTTTGACAAAATGCAGACATGTCAATTTGATACAATGCAATACTGAAGTGTAAGGTGCATCATGTGACTTAAAACTAGTCATTTCACATATAAAGGAAGATTTGGACCCATAAAACTAGCTTAACCGCGCCACTTTATATTGAAGTGCCATATCCAAGCAATGATAGTGAGCTGTCAGGTATATATGTTTGAGGTGTCGATTGTACCTATTGTAGGATTTTATGACTGTTCTGATGGTGTGGTATTTTTTTTATATTTTATTATCTGCTGAGAGAAAGAAATTATCATCATATAATGATTGGGTAAGTTGTATTTTTCTCTTTAAATGTGGTCTCATATTATTATCATTCTCAATTACATATCCTTGTTTCCATATTAATAATATACTCTTTGAATAGTCTAAATAAGCAAACTACATTGTTTGTTTGCAGGACCAATATATAACTGTCTATGAAGCATTATTAGAAGCGTTAACTGTGTCAGATACAGCTATTAACAAGGAACAATTCTGTGAACATTTAGAAAATCAGAAAAATAAACCTATAGCAAAACACCAGACCTTGCTATGGCTAGAATATCAGGTACAACATATTACGTCTCTTATAATAAATGGCTTTGTTATTGTTGCAATACCAGTCTAATGATATATTTGAGCTAATGTGTAAGCATCACATGATGTTGACATTCGGTGTTGACCTTGAATTACTTACAAGTGCATTATATAATACCAGTGGCTTTATGTGTACATCTGTTAGTTTAAAACATTATAGTGTACATTCTAGATGCATATTACTGTAATGTCTTAAATGTTTACGACGTTTTTATTGATGTGAATGTACGAAAAACACACAAAAAAATAATTTTAAATTAAAGAAAGTATTTAGATGTACTATTTCCTTGTGGGGATATGTTTTATTGCACCAATCAAGCTTACATGTTTTCCTTTTGTGTTTGTTTGTTTGTTTGTTTTTTTTTCCTGTTTTTGTTTTTGTTTTTTTTTTTGTGTGTGGAAATATGGAAATTGAATAATGTGTTTCAGTTTTAGACAGTACTGAATTCAATTAATCGTGCGTGTACTTTTGTAAGATCTATTTAGTGGATCAATTTATCTAATAATATATATTGCTTCTCATTTGC
>MJUT01042087.1:0-12349 GCA_002080005.1 Gigantidas platifrons | reverse complement strand
GTCTAGTTAAATAATTTTCAAAAGAAAAATCTGTTTTGAAGTTAGAATAAAACTGTCCTCGTGAGGAATTTATCATTTCACTAGTCCACCTTTGAATAAATTGATCTTTTAGAGTTTGATTTAAAAGTAATTTAATGAGAGTATAATTAGAACTGTCATGGTTGTGGAAGATATAGCCAAGACCTGAATCATTAAACATTGATTCATCATGGTTTAACCATTTGAAGGTTTGAGCACCATTATTTTTTAGACTCAACAATAATCGATATATAGAGCTACTTAATTTTTCATTTTGCAATAATTTGTTCCAATATGACACCATTCTCATTTTTACCTTAATTTCTAAAGGAAACCTACCCAGTTCCCCATACACCATGCAATTAGGTGTTGTAGTTCGAACTGTGAGTATTCGTTTGCAAAACTGTAAATGGACTTGTTCAATTATTTTTATATTTTCATAACCCCATATTTCTGACCCGTAAAGTAAAATTGGTTCAACCATAGCATCAAAAAGTTTAAGCTGTAAATCAATCGGAATATATTGATTTCTAATACTCTTATAAATACTAAAGAGTGATTTTTGGGCTTGGCGAGCTAGTTTTTTCGAGTCTCATTAAAATTGCCATTGTATTTAAATATCAATCCAAGATAAGAATATGAATCTACAATTTCTAGTGTTTTATTTTGTAACTTAAACTCATATTTTAGTCGTATTTTTCCTTGACTAAAAATCATTACTTTTGTTATTTCTACATTCACTTCTAGTTTCCATATTTCACAATAAGATTGGAAAATATTCAGTGCATTTTGCAAACCTTCTTTAGTATCAGCTAAGATAACTGTATCATCGGCATATAATATAACAAACATTTTGATGAATACATTTAGTTCATTAACACTTTGTTCACTTAATAATTCTAAAGGGCTTCCATTTAATTCAATAAAATACTTTTCTAGACCGTTTAAATATATAGAGAACAAGAACGGGGACAAGTTTTCGCCCTGTCTTACACCTGTAAGACAAGGGAAAAACTCTGATTGGTTATTGTTATACTGTACACAAGATTTTATATCACTATGCATATTATATATTACATTAAAATTGTTCCCTTTTATATCACTACTCAGTAGTTTTTTTCACAAACCAGTTCTCCACACTGTATCGAATGCCTTGCGGAAATCTACAAAGGTACAAAATATTTTTTCCCAAAGGACTGATACAATGAAATTATCCCATGTAGAACGAAAATGTTATCAATTGTAGAGTGTCCTTTTCTAAAACCTGCTTGATTATTAGAAATCAATCACACTTCGTTTGCAAAAAAAGTTAGTCTTTCATTTATTATTGAAGTAAAAAGTTTCCCCAGACAACTTATCAAAGTAATAGCTCTGAAGTTGTCGGGATCCTTCATATCACCTTTATTCTTATATATTGGTTTAATTATGCCAATAGTCCAGCTATCTGGTATAATACCCGTGTCTAAAACCAAATTAAATAGTCGATGCAAAATACGGATTAAATAAGGTGGTGAGTTTTTAAGATACTTATTCAAAACACTATGAAGACCCGGGGATTTATTATTTTTTAAACCTTTAATAGCGTCCAAAATTTCCCTATCTGTAATTTCATCATTTAATAATGTGTCGTATAGGGGATTATCGCATACCGCATTCAAGTCTATATCATCATCATCATCATCTTCTTCCTTAGAATTATTTAATTCCTTGAAGTATTGATAAAACGTATCAATGGGGATAGGAGGGTTTCTTTTTGAATTACCAGAAAACTTCTTCAATGTTTTCCAAAACGATTTTGTATCAGTTTTCGAATGAGATCGCAACTCATCAGCACATTTTTCTTGATATAAACGATTTTTTTTTATTAAGTTCTCTTTTAAAGTCTTTCGATTTTTCTTTTAATAAAGATTTCGTTTCGTCAGACTTGTCAGTTTTATATTTATTTTTAACACCATGGAATGCATCACGCTTTGTTTTACAATCTTTGGTAAACCAAGGTTTACTATTATTATTTTTTTTATTATAGTGTCGGTTTTTACTATTTGTACCAAATACGGTACTTGCAGTATTACACATAAAGTTACAAAGATCATTAACTAGACCGTTCACCTTTGTTTTTGACACCTGAGTTACGTTAGCGAACTCATCTAATACATTATTAATATTTACTAACACATCATTATGATCATCTGTTAATACCTGTATAAAGTCATTAGCTTTATTTGGTTTCCATTTAATTCGTGGTTTTTTAATACAGCCTGGTGTGTCTAAATTAATCTCACTATTGTCAATATTTGGTAAAGATAGACTAAAATGTATTCTATTATGCACATCAGAGAACATAGGATTAAAGTCAATAATATCAAAGTCAGATATAACATCAAATAAATTTGGCGTAAGCAACAAATAGGTAAAGGTAAAGGTAAAATTCATTTAGGACAGATACCAACTAAATCTAGTGTAGTTTAAAAATATACAAATATAAAATTATATAAAACAATGTATCAAGGTTAAAATGCACTTTAAGTTGATATCCTTCCAAGGATAACCCATTAAAGCGTTTCCGCTTATTTCCAATAAACTAACATTTTTACAAGTAGTTTTTCCGATACATTGGTCATTAAAAATACGACCATTAGCTATAAACAAATTACACCTTTTACATAACTCTAGTAACTTTGTGCCGTATTTATTTATACGGCCTTTGTCCTCACTAGCTCTATCTAGCGGGATATTTTTTTCTGAAAGTGATAAATAGCTAAACATGTTTTCTGCAATTTCAAGATCATCAGCAATATCTAAAATATCAAAAGTTCTTGATCTGGAACAATGAAGTCGGGTAAAATGGAAGTGCGAGCATTCATATCGCCAATAGGGGCAATATAGTTTGTATCTTTTGAAAATTTAAGGAGTTCATCTTCTATTTCAGTAAACGATTCTTCAAGTCAAATGTGTCAAATTAAGGAGATTAAGTTTTAATTACTCAGTTTTTGTTAATTTCATATCTATTGCTATAATTCGAACTTAATCCTATGCGTTTCAACATGTCATTTCATGAGTAACAACAAGTCGTTGTCATGAAAATTTGTATAAATTCAGACCCGAAATAGTGTAATAATCAATTGTATTACCTAATAGTATATTGATTACCTTTCTATCGGGAATATTTTAGTCTTAACCATATTTCACTTTTAATTTGTCTCTCGGGCAATAGAACGGTTTATGTAATTTGTCAATTACGTCTCATGAATATTCATTAACTCGACCAAATCTTTATCAATGCGTCTAAATTTCAAATGTAATAAAACGTTCGAATGATAACTCATAATTTGTTATTGTTAACTGTTTTGAAAAATACAATTTAATTACTTTATTCTTATCTCTCTATCCCAAAACTTTGAAAGTACAAAAATATGCATCCCAAAACTACTATTAGGTAATAAAACATTTATTTAATGTGTAGCCAGACAATAGACCAGACATTTTTTCCCTCGGTACTGGGAACAGCTCAAGTGTTCTATTGCCCGAAGCCAACGGCTGAGGGCAATATAACACTTGAGCTGTTCCCAGTACCTTGAGAAATATATTCTGGTATATTGCCTGGCTACACATTAAATAACTGTATAAGGATACCTAATCGAATAGTGTACGGACATCGTATGTTGTGTATGTTTTACTGTTATACTGGACTTAACGTAATTGTTATATTGGACTACCATATGTGAACATTGTTTACCGTAATTGTTATATTGGACTACCATATGTGAACATTGTTTATTTGTTTTGTAAAATATTATTTTGATTTATTAATAGAACATTTAGCTGAAGCCAGTTTTATTTTTATATCTACCAGATAGTTTTCCCCACGTGTAAATTCTCGACACGTTAATTATCTGTAACAGATATAAAATCATGATCAGTTTGGACATTTTCTTATTTTCACGGACTTGACAAATATATATTTTAACATTCTTTTCTAATTTATTAATAAGGTTTTATTTAATTCGGACTTTATTTTTTCAATTATCTTTCGGACATAATGGTCAATTAATCTGTCGTGCTAATAGAATTAGCATGAATTATGTAACATATTGCTTTTGAAACTTGTCACTCTTTGTTCAAATTAATTAATTGTATTTATTGTGTCAGTTTAATTACGACTGCTGTCGGGTGATGTATTGCTATTCTACGTTTCTTTTTCACTATTATTATTACGTCACCCCGACTGCTGTCGGCTGACGTATTGCTATTCTACGTTTCTTTTTCACTATTATTACATCACCCCGACTGTTGTCGGGTGATGCATTGCTATTCTACGTTTCTTTTTCACTATTATTATTATTATGGCTCCCAAACGAAGTTTGTGAGACATATTGTTTTTGCTCTGTTTCTTCTTCTTATTATTATTCTTCTTATTATTATTCCACCTTTTTCTTCCGCATCAAATTTTGTCCGGAGCTTTTCTAGGAAACCGTACAGCGGATCCTTTTGAAACTTGACACACAAATAGATCATCACTCAAAGTTGTGCACCTGGTTTTAAAAGTTTCAAAATGGCCGCCAATATGCTAAAAAATTATAAAAAACACAAAAATGATCATAGCAGGTTACACGCCAAACAGAAATTAATGAAACTTGATAGGAACAACATCCACATCTAGTGGAACGAGATAAGCCAAAAAAAATCGGAATCGGTTGGACAAACTTTACCGCAGTTGCCATGGAAACAAAAAAGGGGGGATTTAAAAAATTTTTGGATTCCTTTCATCAAACTTCATGAAATTTTGCAGGAATATCCACCGTAGTATGTGGCAGCTTTTGGAGGTTGAACAAATTCAAAATGGCGGCCGTTGCCATGGTAACCAAGGTACAAAATGGCCGCCAAATACAAAAATCCTCAGATTTGGGCGAAATTTGGTTTCCAAGTAGATTATGATGTTGCGAAATGATATCCATCGTTGGTTTGCTATGGTGACCATTTTGAATCCAAAATGGCCGCCAAAATAAAAAAATCCTCCGATTTGAGCGAAATGTGGTTTCCAAGTAGATTTTGATGTTGGGAATTGATATCCATGGTTTGGGAGCCATATTATGACACTTCATATCATGTCATATCTTGTTATTATTATTCTTATTATTCCACCTTTTTCTTCCGCATCAATTTTGTCCGGAGCTTTTCTCGGAAACTGTAGAGCGGATCCTTTTGAAACTTGACACACAAATAGAACATCATTCTAAGTTGTACACCTGGTTTTAAAAATTTCAAAATGGCCGCCAATATGCTAAAAAATAAAAAAAAACACAAAAATGATCATAGCAGGTTACTCGCCTAACAGAAATTGATGAAACTTAATAGGAACAACATCCACATCTAGTGGAACAAGATAAGCAAAAAAAATTGGAATCGGTTGGACAACTTTGCCACAGTTGCCATGGAAACAAAAAAGGGGGGATTTAAAAACATTTTTGATTCCTTTCATCAAACTTCATCAAACTTTGAAATTCAAAATGACGACCGTTGCCATGGTAACCAAGGTGCAAAAAATGTTAAATTCAAACCGTACAGCGGATCCTTTTGAAACTTGACACAAACATAGATCATCACTCGAAGTTGCTTTTAAAATTTTCAAAATGGCCGCCAATATAAAAATAAAAAAAATCGTTAAAAATTCAAATATGAACAGATTGCAATGGAAATGGATATTTACAGGTGGCCATTTTGAACCACAAATTGCCGCCAAAATACAAAAATCCTCCGATTTGGGCGAAATTTGGTTTCCAAGTAGATTATGATGTTGCGAATTGATATCCATAGTTTGGGAGCCATATTATGATCTTTAAAATCATATCATATCTTGTTATTTCTTGCTATGTTCTCACACTATACTTCATTCATATCACTAGTACTTGCATTGTTCGTTTGGGGGATATTTGTAACCAATATTTATATAAGCGATTGTGTTTGAATTGATAAAATAAGTTGGAAACCGGCAGAAACGCCGTATATTTAGTGACATTGTCTTACTTAAAGGAACATTTTAAACGGATAACCGTATTTGCTTGTATTGTTGGATTATATCGCATGTGTGTATTTATTCGTCTATATTGCAATATTTTAATACAACTTGTGCAGTAACATTTTCGTTTTATTTAGTTTGTGAGATTTCCCCGAACATTAATAGTAACGGAATTCGTCCAATACCTCCGATACAAAATCATCAAACACATCTTTTTCGACTAAAACGGTTATCATACTGTTTAACTCAGAAAACCGTGGTATAAATTTTCCCTAGACTGGATGATCAAAGGAACTGGATATCAGAATGGACAATTTCTTAAAATCATTACCAGAAAATGTTGTTAAGAAATTAAGATCAAATGGTAAAGAAAAGATGAAAAAATCATTTGGTTTAAAACAGATAGTAATTTGAATATTCGAAATCACAATAATATTAAAATCATTGTTCCAAAAGAGCTTAAATGGAAAAATATCCAGAAAATAATAAGAAAACAAATCACTCCAAAATGTCAATTATCTGGAAATCAATTTGGTATATACTGAACAATATTAAATGTAAGCAAAGCATTATCCAGTTCCAATGGAAATGTTTGCATATCATTGTCTACTCAGAATATAGATTAGAAAAAAAATGGAAATATCAAATGTTCAATGTCATCTTTGTTAAAATGAAATAGAGTCCCTTATTCATTTGTTTTACAGGTGTCATAAAATTAAACATGTTTTAGGTGAGGTAAACAAATATTTAAAATCGTTTTTGCAAAGAATTTGATACTTGTTGAAGAAAACTTAATCCTTGGGGTGTATGGGGGAGAAATAACCGAAGATTTATTTTTATTCGATGTGGTAATTTATATATTAAAATGGGTAATTTGGAAAACAAGACATTATATAAAATAAAGCCTTTACAGGGAAGCAATACTGCCAATAGTTATAACAAATTTCAAAAATAAACTCAGAAGTAGCATACATGAGGATAAAAATCCAGAAGTTCTAAATATATATGGCATTATGAAATTACAGTTATTATTGGATATGTTATGATTTGAGTTGTATGAATAGTTCCTTCCATTGTTTACTGTGTAGTAATAAAAAAAACACACATATTATAGCTCACATGAAAATGTAAGGATTCTGATTGGATAACAAGCCGTATACATCAAGCTATGTATACGTCTGTAGCCGTATACATAAGACATATCTCTATCCCGTCGAGGGGCCCCTGTATATTTCAGTTTCCCAAAAACGATAACAACATGGACGACAAAACATTCCACTTCACTGAATCAATAGCATAATACGGAAAAATAAATGTATTTTTACCAAATTAAATGCTGTTTTTATACTCAAAACGGCTTTATGAACAAAAAATATTACAACAGATAATTCCGTCACAAATACCTGATCGATTAAGCAAACTTCTATGTTCCACGGCTGTACCATAACGTGACGAGCATCATAATAAACAAAACGTTGAGCCTTGAAAACATTCGACGTCATGGGGCCACACCAAGGTTTTGTTTACATGTTGTTAACATTTAAATTATTGAAATTGTTTCGCAAACCCGTTGTTTTGTTTTCTGATATATTAATGTTATATTTATCAAGCTTAAAAAAATTACTACATATGAAATTGTATTGATGTAGAAAGCTAATACAGGATTTTCCTTCATGAGGGACCTCATACATGTAAAATGACCTGACAAATAGTTTGACGTCATTGAAGAAAGAATGTCAGAGGTACGGAAAGGGACATCTAGAAATACGAAAAATGAAAATAAAAGACGCAAATATATTCAGTACAGTTGGGTTCTGTATTTAAAAAAAAACAATGGTTAAATCGGTAATAAAAATGTATATCTGTTATTCAGCTATCAAACAGGGTATATAATGTGACATACCCAGCTTATAAAAATATGATGATGATGATATATATAACGTCACAAGTCGAAAGAATGCAACTATTAAACGATATATCGTTAAGACATTATAATTTTAGGATTATAGAAAACTTAGTCCTGTTTTTGA
The DNA here is from genome assembly GCA_002080005.1 of Gigantidas platifrons. NCBI lineage: Eukaryota > Metazoa > Mollusca > Bivalvia > Mytilida > Modiolidae > Gigantidas > Gigantidas platifrons. The sequence goes on along the minus strand of MJUT01042087.1, from coordinate 4,285 downwards.
CAGATATTTAATTTGAATTACAAAACATAAAAATCGTGCAAAATTGTTCTCTTTCTCTTCAATAAAAATTTATGTATACCAAAAATTACAAATTAGTTTGGCGTTTCTATGGCATCGTTTTTTGTTTTTTTTCGTTTTTTTTTCTTTTCTTCCTTAAATATGAAGATGTGAGCTATAATATAATAGTTATTCCGGTCTTAGACAAGGTATTTAATGTCACATTCACGGCTTATGATTAATATTTCATGAGCCGAATATGTCTTATGTATACGGCTACAGACGTGTATACGTCTGTAGCCGTATACATAAGACATATTTCTATCCCGTTGAGGGGCCCCTGTTTATTTCAGTCTCCCAAAAAACGATAACAACATGGACGACAAAAAAATCTGTTTCACTGAATCAATAGCATAATACGGAAAAATACATGTATTTTTACCAAATTAAATGCTGTTTTTATACTCAAAACGGCTTTATGAATAAAACAATATTACAACATATAATTCCGTCACAAATACATGATCGATTCAGCAAACTGTTATGTTCCACGGTTGTACCATAACGTGATGAACATAATAATAAACAAAACGTTTCAAGAGCCTTGAAAACATTCAACGTCATGGGGCCACACCAAGGTTTTGTTTACATGTTGTTAACATTTAAATTATTGAAATGGTTTCGCATAACCTGTTGTTTTGTTTTGTGATATAATAATGTTATATTTATAAAGTTTAAAAAAAATTACTACATATGAAATTGTATTGATTTAGAAAGTGAATATACGATTTTCCTTCATAAGAGACCTCATACATGTAAAATGACGTGATACATATTTTGACGTCATTGAAGAAAGCATGTCAGAGGTACGGAAAGGGACATTTAGAAATACGAAAAATGAAAATAAAAGACGCAAATATATTCAATACAGTTGGGTTCTGTATTTAAAAAAAACAATGGTTAAATCCGTAATAAAAATGTATATCTGTTATTAGCTATCGAACAGGGTATATAATGTGACATTCCCGGCTTATAAAAATATGATGATATACATAACGTCACAAGTCGAAAGAATGCCGTATTTTAGAAACGGTATATCGTTAAGACATTATAATTTTAGGATTATAGAACACCAAGTTCTGTTTTTAACTGATATTTAATTTGAATTACAAAACATAAAAATCATGCACAATTTTTCTCTTTCTCTTCGATAAAAATTTATATATCGAAAATTCCAAAGTAGCTTGGGCGTTGCCATACCGCACTGGCATCGTTTTGTTTTTTTTTTTTTTTTTCTTCCTTAAATATGAAGATGTGAGCTATAATATAATAGTTATTCCGGTCATAGACAGGGTATATAATGTCACATTCACGGCTTGTGATTTATGTTCCATTCTACAGCTTCCTTAAAATTTGTATATCAGAAACACTGTGATGATGTTATGTAGTTAGATTAATGTCCTAGAAGACTCGTTCTTTAATTTGGTTAGGAATAAATATCTAAAATATTGGTTTTTGTTTTTGTTTCCGGTCTGGAAATTAATCTTCTCTAATTTAGCCTCTAATGTAATTTTCTATATTGCAGAAAATGAATTGCAATGAAGGAGTTTCTTTTGTTAACTTCGCTTGTCTTATTGCAAGGTAAGTGACATTGTCAGCAACCCATGGCTGATCACACTCCTATACTGAAAGATGGGGAGTAATCGGAACGTGATCAGTCGTGCGTTACCGACGATTGATAAGTTACAGGAAGTTAAGTCATTATAGCAGTAAGGTTAGTAATAATTTCAGGACCAGAAACGACACACGAACTGCTATTTTATACATGAAATAGCTAATAAACCAGACCCTTAAATAATTTTGCCAATTTTAAATTTTTCAACTTTGGAAATTCTGACAACATATTTTTTAATTGATTTACTCTTATAAAATAATTTCAATGAATATAAGAATACCAGATCGAAGAAACAACCATGATACCAATTTTTGAGGATTATGGGGCTAGAGTTATGATGTTTAACGCCACTTTCAACAATATTTCAGCTATATCGTCGCCATCAGATTTATTGGTTGAAGAAACCGGAGTACCACGAGAAAACTACCGACCTGTGATTGACAAACTTTATCACATAATATTGTATCGAGTACACCTCGCCATGCGCGTGATTCGAACTCACAACGTTAGTGGTTATAGGCACTGATTGAATAGGTAGCAATATATGAGTGAAAATCTTAAAATTCTGGAAAACTGAGCTATCGTATGCACAAAACAAGAAAAGAGGCGATAAGGAACGTCTTTTGGGAATTGATATACAGTGGAACCTGTCTAATCCGACACACCAAGGGACCAGGGAAATGTGTCGGATTGTACAGGATGTCGGAATACTCAGGTTTTATTTTACTTAACATAATTACTTTGGGACAATACATTTTTGTCGGATGTCACAGGATGTCGGAAAACTCAGGTGTCGGATTGTACAGGTTCCACTGTATGTCCTACTTTGAATGATATTATGGGAATAAGGCGCATTAAATGTAACCGAATCTAGCAGGTGTACGATTTTAAACGTTTCTGAGTTTCTTGCATTGTGGATAATTAGAATATACATGTAGGGTCGAAACATGTAAGTTGCTGTTAACATAAGATTGTATGAATATTGACACGAACAAGCTAAAATGAGGAAAATAGGTTGAAATTATAAAAGAAATAAAGACATTTTATTGAAAATAGATATGTAAACTGAAAGTTAAATGGGGGGAAGGTAATTCCGTGCTACGAGCGCCTGTGCGTACACAGTATGAGTGGGTATATAGTTATATGTTATCATTTTTAATCTAGTACATACGTATATACATTTTATTTTGTATATTTTATGAACTATTAAAGACGGTCTTCATGGTATCATCAGTGAAATAAAAACACAGTATATTACTATACCGGGGACAGCTGTGCTATCATGTCAATACGAAAAAAAATCAAATATAAGATGGCTACGAAGGGGTTCCATCATATCCCTGGATTCAGCAATTAATCCGGCTTTTAATGTAGGTGAAAGGTTTAGAGTCATCTATAATCGAGAATACAGACAATATGAGTTACATATATTAAAAACGACCGAAGAAGACCTTGGTTTATATGTATGTCAGGCACAACACAACAATACAGTTACAACTAGAGTGAAATGGAGACTGGCATGTAAGATCATGTAATTTCAGTTAGGTGAATTATAACAAAGGTTTTGCATAGTATATGGGTACAGCTCAACGCGTATTTGCGGAGGTGTTGTACGGAGGTGCTACCGGAAGTCACGTGATCAGAAGTGACATCAGTCACGTGACCGGAAGCTGCCCGGAACCGGAAATGACGTCAGTCACCCGGAAGTGTGTTCTGCGCATGCGCAACCGGAAGTTGCGCAACCGTTTCCCGCTTTTTTTTTCTTACTGTAGTAGTAGTATAAAATGTACCATTGCGCATGACCGGAAGTACCAAGGCTACCGGAAGTGACACCCTAAGGGTGTGCGCATGCGCAACTGGAAGTTGCGCTACCGTTTCCCGCGTTTTTTTCTTCTTACTGTAGTACAAATACCACGGATGTTTCCCGCGTTTTTTCTTACTCTATTAGTAGTACCATGGATACCCAAAGGATGTGCGCAACCGGAAGTGAGGATTTCCCGCGTTTTTTTCCTTAGTACAAGGGGGTGTTCTCTACGACGTCCGCGTCTATCCGTGGTTACACAAGTTATCTACCCCTTTCCCGCCATTTTCATATCATATATATATATAGTGTATATGTGTTGTGTAGTACTCCAAGTATTTCTACTTTACATTACTATAGTAGTGGGGGTGTTCTCTACGACGTCCGCGTTCTATCAGTGGTTATCGGAACTAGCCCTGGTTTTCTACCCCTTTCCCGCGATTTTCATTTCATATAGTGTATCTGTTGTGTAGTACTCTCTTAAGAGTACATTGCCATCTCCAAAAAGTTTTTTTTTACCTTTTCAATGTTTAGAAAAAACATTAACCAAAATAAAACGACGTCTGCGTCTAGCCCTAGTTACACGGGTTATCTACCCCTTTCCCGCCATTTTCATATCATATACAGGGATATTCACTAACTTTTGAACCATGGTCACCACCTGGTCTCCTAACTTTCATTTTCAAGTAGCCCAACAAATAATTTAGGCGCCCAGCTTTTTTTCAGATAGATTACAGATATGGTAAATCAGATATTTTAACAATATTTCAGTTTTGACAAGTCAATTTTGACTTGTTTTTGGATTCTGTTGT
>MJUT01042078.1:70251-91094 GCA_002080005.1 Gigantidas platifrons | reverse complement strand
GTACGTATCAGCTAAGCATCTGAAATTAATACAAGTATGTATAGCTAAAAATCTGAAAATGATATAATTACGTATCAGCTAAACATCTGCAATTAATACAAGTATGTATCGGCTAAAAATCGGAAAATAATATAAGTACATATCAGCTAAATATCTGAAACTACTATAATTACGTATCAGCTAAACATCTGAAAATAATATAAGTACATATCCGCTAAACATCTGAAAATATTATAAGTACGTATCAGCTAAATATCTGAAAATTATATAAAATTGTAAGTACATATATAGCAGCTAAACATTTGAAAATAATATAATTACGTACCAGCTGAACATCTGAAAATAATATAAGTACGTATCAGCTAAATATCTGATAACAAGGTAAGTACATATAGCTAACATCTGAAAATTATATAAAATTGTAAGTACATATATAGCAGCTAAACAACTGAAAATAATATAATTACGTACCAGCTAAACATCTGAAAATAATATAAGTACGTGTCCGCTAAACATCTGTAAATAAGATAAGTAAATATCAGCTAAACATCTGATAATAAGCTTAGTTCATATCAGATAAACATCTGAAAATAAGAGATAAATACATAACAGCTAAACGTCTGAAAGTAAGGTGAGTAATTATCATCTAAACATCTTAAAATAAGATACTGTATCAGCCAAACATCCGATAATAATACAAGCTCATATCCAAACATCTGACAAGAAGATAAGTTAATATTAGCTAAGCATCTGATAATAAGATAATTACATATCAGCTAAACATCCGATAATAATATGAATACATATCAGCCAAACATCCGATAATAGGATAAGTTCATATCAGTGAAGCGTCCGATAATAATATAAGCACACATCAGCTAAGCATCTGAAAATAGATAAATACATCAACTACCCATCTGATAATAAGGTTAGTAATTGTCAGCTAAACATCCGAAACAATGCAAGTTCATATCAGCTAAACATCTGACAATAATGCAAGTTCATATCAGCTAAACATCTGACAATAATATAAGTACAAATCAGCTAAGCATCTGATAAAAAGATAAGCTCATATCAGCTAAACATCTGATAATAAGATAAGTACATATCAGCTAAACATCTGAAATTAAGATAAGTACATATCATCTAAACATATGATAATAAGGTAAGCGGATATCGGCTAAGCATCTGAAATTAAGGTAAGTTCATATCTGTTACGCATCTGATAATAAGACAAGTTCATATCAGCTAAATATTTGGAAAAAGATAAACATATTACAGATAAACATATGATATTAAGGTTGGTAATTAACGGCTAAAGATCTGATCCGATGAGATGATATGTTCATATCAACTATTCATATGAAAATAAGACACTTCATATAAGCGAAACATCTGATAAAAGATACGAACATGTAAATTTAACATCTGATAATAAGGTAGGTACATATCAGCTAAACATCTGATAATAAGGTTAATAATTATCAGCTAAACATATGATTATAAGGTAAATTCATATCAGCTAAACATCTGATAACAAGGTTAGTAATTATCAGCCAAAATCCGATAAGTTAGTACCTATCAGTTAAACATTTGAAAATAAGGCAAGTACGCATCAGTTAAACATCTGATAATAACTTAAGTTCACATCAGCGAAACCTCTGAAAATAAGATAAGTACATGCCAATTAAACATGTGATAATAAGACAAGTTCATATCAGCTAAACATCTGAAAATAGATATAAAGTGCACATCAGTTAGACATCTGATAATAAGATAAGACATACCAGCTAAACTTGATAATAAGGTTAGTACATATCAATTAAACATCTGAAATTATGTTTTATGCACCCTCTGTACCTTTATATACTGAAATTTATCTGATAATCATGTTTTCGCAACCATCGGTATACCAATGTTATATACTGAAATTCATCTGATAATCGTGTTACATGCAACATAGGTATACTACGTTATATGCTTAAATTTATAATAATTATATTATGCAACGACTGCATACCATGTTATACATTGTATACTGAAATTTATCTGAGAATGTGTTATAAGCCAAATCTGTATACCCTATTATAAACTAAAGTTTGTCTGATTATCATGTCTCTCCACCATCGGTATATACCCTTTTATATACTGAAATTTATCCGATAATCATGTTATGTGCAACATCAGTATACAAAGGTATATATACTAAACTGGGTTAAACATATCTAATAATTAAATTACGCACATCATTATTCTGTGTAATCTGCTTAAATTTATATGGACATTGTAACATTAGTAAAACATTATGTACCAAGTGAAATACCAGCAGTTGTCTTGCCACGAGAAAAAAAAATGTGGGCAAATTACAAGTGACCTAAACGCAATTGCGCCATGCATACATTTTCTTATGTGCAAGACCGATTCCATGGGCACAAAATACCAACGCTACGCTTCTTAAAATATTTTATCTATATGTATCTGTTAATTAAAAACAATCACTGTCTTTGCAGTAAATGTGTACCCATATGATGGGCATACGTGACTCAAGTCACAAACTGACAAAGCACCTGTCCCGCAAGTTTTTTGTTTGTTTGTTGTTGCTGTGGCCGACTTTGCAGTACCGTTATGTCTCAACATTGGCTTAGATAAGCAAGTGCATCATTTAATTTTATCACAATATTATTACTTTTGTGTCTGTATCACGCACGTGGTGACATTTGGAAATCATAAATTGACCTCAAAAAGGGGGAGGGAGAGAAATCAAACCTGAAAGAACGGCGCTCCTGATCGAGCAAACTGACAGATTAAAATTCATTTATTGTGTCTAAATCAGCATTCGATCAATAAACCAATTTAAACTCGTTGAGCACATATCTCATAATAATCTGAACATGCGGTATTTAAACCACGCCGCAGGTTACGGCGGCTACCGTTCTACCATTCTAAAAATACTTCACTTTACGTGTGTAGCCAGGCATTCATAATACATGTAACATGACAACAATTTTGCCGATATTAAAACTCCCTGACATCAGGATTTTTCAGCTTTTTTTTTCTTTTTAAATAGATAGTCTCCGTGAATTTGCTCTTCTTCGATTCTCAGCAAACACAAAAAAAAAATCATGATTCTGAAACAGAACTATCTCAAAGTTAATAGGTGTTTACATTGAACAACTGATTATAGAATATTTGTAGTTGTCGTGATTAGTAGAGATCTACATATTTCAATATTTTCCCCACTAAAGATATTCATTATATGCGTGTCGCTTTAACCGAGTTACCCTTGATTTCACTTTCCAAAAGCAATGCCCCCCCCTTTTTTTCTAGGTTTGTTTCCTTCGCAAGATAAATATATACTCAGTCACTCTATCTCTGTTAGAGATTCATTGCCAGTTTTATTAATATTATGTATTGTTTTGCTGTGGCCTAGGCGTGGCTTAGTATGGCGTGCATGTCGGTTTGTTTGTTTGTTTGTTTTTTTTTTTTATATATTATATAGGGTATATTGTTTAATAGCATATTTTAATCATTTAAACATCTTAATGTGCAACATGAAGCTTGGTTGTCGGTCATGGAATAGGGCGTTGTTTTAAATGAAGAGCCTCGATTGACAATACGCTTAAATATTCCGGCCATCGACAAAATTAATGCTATAAACATGTCAATCAACCTCTGAAGATTTGTTTTAAAACATTTAAATGTGTATTTGAATACCACACATTACGATTTTGGTCGATTACCGATGTCTGTATTTTGAAGGCTTCTTCTCCTTCCAAATACTATTTCAAAAAGGACGTGCAAATGACGTCATCCCAATAAGGTTTAATAAAATACCGAATAACCAAACAATCACTATCGACAACAACTGCTAAATTCGAGGACACTTGGATAAACGATTTAAATTTTATGCATTTAAATCTCATTAACAGCAAGTTACATGTGTCGACCATATATATATATTCTATTATTATTCACAATAAATTAAGGAAAAAGAGATGAAATAAAAAAGAAATTTTATTGAAAATTAATAAGTACTCAGAAAGGGGTGCCTTTGCGAACAATAATTTAAAAAAAAATCACTTTTTTGTCCCGTGTACATGAAAATGGCAAAAACTTCAAAACTTCAAAAAATTATTACACGGGGTTTTATTTTGTATTTATTTTTTTTAATTTGTGAATCTATGACAATTTAAATCATAAATATGTGAATCGCACCATCTTCGTCCATCTTTGTTTTGAAATTTAGCTGCTAATGTACCGGATATGCCTATTGCGCATACTCATAAAAATGCTACATTGCGATTGGTTCCCTGTGACAGGGAACAGCTGACGCATGTTTATCATTGGCTGCCTTCAAGCCCTCAGAAGGCGGAGAGAATCGGAGACGGACAGGGCTTGAATTATTCGAGTTACAGCAGACCACAAAACTATTTAGGCATAATTGCGTCATAACTAAGCTCCACCCATTCACGTGCTTGATTGACAGGCAAATCAATAGTTTTCTTCGGCAGACCAAATTAGAAAATTATTTCTATTAAAGGATATTCTTACAAAAAGTATAATAATTACAAATATTTACATAGAATAGCATAAACAGACAACATATCACTTGCATGCATACAACCAATTAAATGTATACGGTTGTAATATATATTTAAAAATATAAATGTATTTGGGATGAAATTTTTTTTAATGGTAATGACAAAGCACATGATTTTTGTGGATTCATTCTATTCTAATGCAGGTAATAACATTATTTGTAACTTTAGTTAGAACAGTGAAACGATTTGAATTACAACTTCAGAAATGTTACGGAAAAATCGGAAATTTGCATAAGACCATATACTATGAAAAAAATAAACATAAAAAAATATAAAAATACACGATTGGAAATGGACTACTGAGTTTAATATTGTAGAGCTAGATACAGTCCATGGACATAAGTATTCGTCACCTTCGATTTTTTACTATATATTTCATATAAAACCACATTTAAAAAAAATATTTTAAAGCCTTCTCTGGGCAGATTTTTATGAAATTTATTTCAAAACACGCAGAATTCTTTGACTTTTATTTGTTTATTTGATAGTAATTTTTGTCTGCATGGTTTTTGTTTTCTGGTGTTGATTTTTCCAATTTTATTTTTGTTAAAATATATAGCAAATTTGACGTCAGAAAACAAAAATTGTTTTTAAATCATAAGAAAATAAAGGCAAATCTAACCGAAAATCATGTTAAAATAACCAAATAATCTTTAAATAATTCTGCTTCTTCTGGTGCAAATATTATCAAAATCCGTTTATAAACGACTTCACAATAATTTTTTTGAAAAATGTGGTTTTATATGAAATATATAGCGTAAAATCGAGGGTGACGAAATGTCCATCGACTGTATATCTGTGCCCGGTTGTTCAACTTGTTGTTAAATTAACCATATGGTTATATTTAACCATTGGTTAAAGATTTAACCATGGGTTAGTAACCCAAGGGTTAAAAATGAGTTTTTCAACTTCATTTAACCACTTGGTTAAATAATAATAATAATTAGTATTATTATTATTATACAATATTTATAAAGCGCCTATCTAATAAAACAATTACTCTAAGCGCTGTACAAAACACATAAAATGTTAATCCTATCAATAAAAGTAAAAGTAGCAATAAGAGTCAAGAATAAATTGAAAATAAAAATAATGATCATAAATAAAACAAAATAAAATAAAAAAATAAAAAAGGGGGGAATTTAAGATGATATAAGTATAAGTTAAAAAAAAACTGTCGCCATAAAATGCTCTAAAAGATGAGACTTTACAAGTTTCTAGAAAATGCTAACTGATTGCACATGTCCAAAAATAATTATAATTAAAAGAGAGTTTAAGATCATATATGAAAAAATCAAATATACTGTCACCATAAGCTGCTCTAAAACGATGAGTTAAAATTCAACCATCCAATAACTGCAGACCAATGTATCCCACAATTCTTTGTTTTATCCTAGCAGCAGATAAATAAAAAAAAAATATGGCTGACTCAATCCCCCCTTCTCAGACAAAAAGCATTACAGTTATTAATATAAAAAAAATGTGAAATCTTACTTGAGGAATATAACTTACATGTCATTTTCTAAGGTTATTTGTCCTATATTAAAAGTATTTTGTACAAGTTAGTACGGAAGAGTATATGGACCTCGTCTTTGTTGCTTTATAACAGTTAAAAGAAATGTTAATAAGACGTGTTTAGTGCAAGGGTGTGTTATATCGGTGACGATAACTTCTTATAACTCATTAAACTACTTATTGTCTTACAATTTCAAGGACTGTTAATTTTCATTATGTAAGTTAGCCTTAGAATATTTTCTTTAGTTTCCAACATCTCATTAAAATTGGGTCCATGCATGTATGTCAAAAGTCTGTTTTTCTCTCTGATTTTACCCTTATTTAATGTGTTAATTTCTTTTTATTTCAATTAACATGCAAAAAGTTTTTCATGAATAACAATTAAGAAAAAAAATATAACCCCATTTTCAGCATGAAATGAATGGTTTGTGTCTCGTATGTAAATTATCCAATTTCTCCAATTGATGAGGAATGTCCATGATGTCATATAGCTACCTCATGCTATTTTTGAAGTTTTATAATTTTTTTTTCCAACGCAATTATACGACCAGCGTATTTTCTGATTGACTTAGACTTTTCGTCGATATTGATTTTTGACATTGTTACTAAAAAGGGGGTATGATATGACTATTTTAACCCCGTCACATTCATATGTGCCTTTCCTATCTTTCCTATGCAAAGAACCTTGGTAAAAGTCATTATTTTTCACTATGGTTTTTGTCTTGAAAGGGGTCTTTTACTTTGCATTTCTCGGTCTGTTGTTAATTTACTCTACTTAGCTTTTGTCTAGTCTGTGGCCATATCGTCTTGTAGTGTGGGCATATGTTCATTGTTATAGACTGCTAGGCGTTCCCTATTTGAGATTTTTTATTTAGGTCTTTTCTGGAATGTTGTCTCATGGACATTTATTCCGCGTCCCAGTAATTCGTCCTTTCCGTACTATTTGACTAATTACACCGACTCAAATTTCGAGTGAGGGGCAAGAATCATGAAAACAAATTTGATACCGGAAAAGTTTTCCAAAAAAACCCGAAAAGCACCAAAAACTAAGTGTCCCCGTTCTGCCGCCTATGCCCCGACTATTCATGGGAAATACATGCAATTTCTCTCACCATAAACAGCGAAGGATTAATATCAATCTATCATAAGTTGAAACACAAGAAATATCCCTGTAAACCCGCGATTGTTAACGATTTTAAATTATATGAAACAAATAGCGGGAAGGGTCGACTAACGGAAGGGGTGCAATGCTACTTTATAAACATTGTTCTTAGTGTAAATTTGAAAAAAAAGAATTGAAAAATCGTCAGTAATTACACTATTTTCATCTGAATTCACCATGATTTACCTGTATTTACCTTGAAAAAATAAGCGCAAATGTAATGGTATTATGCGCGCAAATGTAGGATTTTTTTCCGCGCAAATGTAATGCACTGTTTTGAACAATGTAAATGGTAATAGACATTTAATTTCATTGGAAATGCCATCCACCTCAGAAACTTCTATTTCAAGCAAATTTGCACGGAGCTCAATTGCCCAACACACTCTGGGTTTCCTGTTTTGTACAGGAGGCATCATAGAAAGAACCTGTCTGGCAACCATTATGAATTGATAACCAATGGTTAAATATTTTAACAGAGCCCCTATACCGTGGTTAAATATTAATCAGTTTAACCATGTGACGTAATTAAGCTTTTTGCTTGGGGAAGGTACAGTCTTATTAGCCGTCCAACAGAAATGACAAGTTGTCCTTGGTTGATGGCTGAAAATATTCAAATAAACTTTATAAGTTTTAAATCTTTATTATTCTGGATACGCACATGGAAGTAACATAATAAATATATACAATATATAATAGCAATCATACTCAAAGTTAAATCAATATAATAATACTCAATATAACAACAATTTGTTTGTAATTTAAATTTGATATATTTTAATAAATGCTCCCTGAGAATTGATAAATAAATAGTCCCTAGTTAGAATATGCAACATGATATAATGTTTAGTCTTGTAAGCTAATAGCTTGGAGTATAAAATATTTCAAACCAGTTTCCACTTAAATAATAATGCATCCTCAATATATATAAATGTGTGTTACATTGCAACATATATAGTCAATTGTTTATTTCTGTAAACTGATATTCAAAAAGTGTTAAATAACGCAAACCAATTTTCACTTTAAATAATAATGTCTCCTTACAGCATTTATAATAACTGGTCCCTTTAACCATAAAACAATATATATATATTGTCATGTTACAGTTGTAAATCAACAGTAATTTGTATGTGAGATTTACAATTAACATATTTGGTTGTGTGCGTCTTAACGTCATGTGTTTTAATCGACAATACTTTGTACAGTTGTGTGCATACAAATCCCATTAAAATAACAGAAAATAAAAGATAGGACGCTCAGTCTCTGAGCGTAACCTTTAACATGGGGAATACAAGGTTCTAATTAATTTTGAATGACATAAATGTTTCACATGAAAAGTTAATTGCCTGGACTTATGCTTACTAGCTTTGGATATATAACTCTGTTTTAGTTTTGGACATTTTGTCAGAAATACATTAAACCAGAATGTCAATCTTCTAGCCAACAATTTGGAAACAAATTATCTCCCTTTAAAAGAAAACATCTTTCACAACTTCGTATTCCGTACTTATAAATAGAAATTGGTATGCACACATATAAATTCAATAAAAGTAAAATGCAATTAAATATTTACAACATAATTTAGATTATTTGAACAAGCCAAAATAATGAAAAGAACTTATAAAACAATGAATCATAAGAAAAATAATTGTTTCACTAACCTGAAAATATTCAAATAAATTTAATAAGTTTTAAATCTTTATTATTCTGGATACGCACATGGAAGTGCGGTATCCAACGAAACATTCCTTTTGATAGGGGATTTAGAAACAATTTGAATTAACCAATAAAATTTAAGAATTAAAATTTGTTACTAAGTAACAGTGTACGAATATTTAAAATCTACTTTTTATAGCGCAGTTAAAATAAGTAATTTGGCGTTAATCCTAAAACGATAGACATATGTTAATACCGGTGTAGCAGGCAATATTGTCCGTCCCGCTAGATTGTCCGACCGGACCATATTGTCTAGGCTGAATCGTCCGGTCGGACATTTGAGACTAGGCGGAATAGTCCGGGTCCAGGCATTATGGTCCGGTCTGTTATCACAAAATGTACGCTAAAAATACAAAACAAATTTATGACAAATACTATGTATTGTATACTTTATTTACACAAGGAAACAAAAAAATATTGAGAGAAGCAAGGGAACAATTCATACTGCAGGGGCCATCGAGACACATTTTGACAAAATTCATAGAACATCAGTTTGCCCTCGAACATTTAGAAATGCATTATATGACGATTGTCTTTTGCTACAAATTGCTTTGTCTGTCTTCTTATTTTCCGCTTTTCGTTTTCAGTCAGCCCTTCTTGATATTCTTTGTCTATTACATACTTCAGAAGTGTGTTATAAACGCTCTCTTCCATGTTTGCCAAATAATTTACTTAAAGGGACATTATCTGCCAAATCGTAAATATTTGTTACCCATAAAAACTATCAGATATGATTGATGCATTGATAAAACGCGTTTCTGTATTTTATAAATGTTATGAAATGTACGCTCATCTGGGAATAAACGTGTAACTGCTCGTGTTTTGAGATCGATCAAGAAATGGACGTCATCTTATTAAAGAACTGTAAAGAACTTGCACGTGAATGTCTATCTATAAAATTTATATAGGTCTAACCATGTGCGTCCGACACAATTTACCCGTGCGATCCATGTTACTGTGACTTAATGTATAATAGTTGTGTTGTATGTATTTAATTTGTTTATATAATTTTCATCTTTATCCAGTTCGTCATTATGTAAAAAATGTATTCTTGTATGCCTCTTGTTACAGTGTAAGCTGTCTGAGAGTAAATAAAATCTTGAAATCTTGAATTAATTATCGACATTGTTTACGGAGTTTGTCGAATCGTCATTAAATCAGTACAACAATGCACTAATTTCTTATTTTTTGTGAATCTGCTTTTAGTCGGTGTTAATTACGGACAAAGAGCCATGCACATATTTTGGTGCTTTACTATCGAGATCAGGTAGTTTTGCGAAAGCCAAGAAAGCAAATGCAGAGAAAGCAACCCGTGCTATGTATGACATTCTTCGAAAAGGACGAATTCATAATCTGTCCATTGAATGTCAACTTGATTTATTTGATAAAGTTATACAGCCGATTCTATTATATGGGTGTGAAGTTTGGGGGACAGGTAATAATTCTATTATAGAAAGGTTTCACCTAAAATTTTGCAAACTTTTGATGCACGGCAAAAAATCGACGCCTGATTTTATGGTTTATGGTGAATTGGGGCGCTATCCACTAGACATATTTATTAAACTTCGAATTATTAAATACTGGACAAAACTAGTTCTAGGTAAACAGGAGAAATTGCCTTCGGTCTTATACAATCTTGCTTTGAGGAAATATCAAAACAATGTTACTTGGCTAAAATATGTAAAATCAATCTTAGATGTATGGAATAATCAATATGCATTAAATCCAAATTGGTTGTATTGTACCATTAAACAGAATCTTACCGATCAGTTTAGACAACTTTGGCTTTCCGATTTACAAAATTCCCCGAAATCACTCAACTATAGAATTTACAAAGAGGATTATAAACTAGAAGATTATTTTAAAATCCTAGATGACAAAAATATTATTACTTTTTGTAGATTTAGAACACTCAATCATAAACTTCCCATAGAATCTGGAAGATGGCAAAATATCAACAGAGAAAACAGAAAATGTTTATTGGGCAATACTAACAATATCGGTGATGAATTTCATTACATCTTTACATGCTGTTTTTTCCATTATGATAGAAAGAAATGATTAAAAGCTAAATATATAAATAGACCAAATGCTATGAAGTTTAAAGAACTCATGAATAGTAAAAATCCTTCTGATCTGAACAATCTCTGTAAATTTATACGAATTGTCAACAAAAAACTAAACTCTCCTAGGTAATATATAAACAATTTTGTGTGTGTGCTGTGTTTGTCTTTTGTTTTTTGTTTTTTGTTTTTCCTACTTAAATGATATGTAAATGGAAAATGTTATAATATTTGACTAATACTCTGTTATTACCTCCATGTACTGCTACATTCGTACTACATTTATTGTAATAATCTGTGTTTATTATGTTTTCTGTACCATTGTAATTTGGTTTTAGAGAAATAAAGAAAGAAAAAAAAGGTGGCAGTTAATAAGCGACAAAATACAAATTATTCGTTTTTACCTGTCACGAGTAAGGTCAATTGCATACGGAAAAAACGAGGTCAAATTATTTGCTTGCAAGCAAATAACTAATCGATGGTAATTTTCGTACTCAAAAGGTGGAAGGTGGTTCGATCAGCTGTATCATCATTTTAAAGCTATTTACCAATTTCCAAAACATATCATTTTTTGGTCAAAATCGTAGCTAATGCCCCTTTATCAGATTCGTTCAATATATACTATATCTTTTAATTTTAACCCTAATTTGCATCTGAACTCTTTTGATTCCATGAAACAAAGGCCGGACAAAATTGCCTAGGGTCGGAACAGATTGCCTAGGCTGAATCGTCCGGCCCGGATGATACTGCCTAGGCAATTATGTCCGTGCGGACAATCTGGCGGTCGGACGTTCTAGCCTGATACACCGGCTTAATACAATGGGCCTAATTGAGAAATTGTTTGATGTCCGGCTTAACATTAATGGCTCTTTATTTGATTAGCTCAACTTAGGTGACAAACTACCTACGTGAACTTGACACTTAAAAAAGAAACTTAATATTGTCAGCTTAATGAATAAAGTAAAGTATAATAAAAAAAAACAAAAACAAACAAACATTAGCAAAATTAGACAAATGTAAAACATCTGTTTTCAAAATAACTTGGTAAACGCTAAATTATGAAACCTGATTAAAGACATTCAAGTGTTAACTACACAATTGTGAAAAATTATTTACACAATTGTGCTTGACTATTTACAAAAATATATTAAAAGTACAAAACAAATATTATTTACAAAAAAACATGAAAAATGCCTATACAACACATGCTTTAACCAGTAGTTAAATTAAACCATAAGTTGAACAACGCATTGCGTGCTTTGGTTAAATTTTAACCATAGGTTATCATTTTTAACCATTGGTTAAAATTTAACTACAAGTTGAACAACCGGTACCGTGATAGAACGTCACATAATAAAAAAATATATATACTTAGTACCCTAAAGAAGAATTTGCTAAATTTTGAAAATGAATTTATTGATATAGAAAATCACGAATTTAATGGTAAAAAGTGGGAAGAGAGGGTGATGAGAAATTAAAAATAATTTGATTTTGTGTGGCTTAAAAGTATAATGTCGTTGAGTTTGGTAAAAAAAATTTAAAGGTTTTTGCGTTGAAAGTTAATATTTACAAGTTATTTTTTATTTGTTCTTTTTCTGTGTTTCTTGAAAATTGTATATTACTGCCTAAAAAGTATAAATAAAGTATGTGTTGCGATAAGGTCCTGAATCGGCCCAAGGAGAGGGTGTAAAATTATATTTTACAGAACCATATCTTTATTACTATTTTTCGAAAGGCCGATGTTATGAATCTTTGAAACACGAAAAGTTTTTATATAATATTGATGTACTACGCAGAAATATGTTGGATTTTTACACCACTATTGGTCAGCATTACCATTAGGCCTATGGTAAAATGTAATCAACTGATCCCTTTTAGCTTAATTTTTTACTATGCCTTGCACGCGGAACCAGCTTGACATTAATACAATATGCCATGTATTTAATGAGAAGGGTACATGCAAAATATCTATCTGGTTCCGCGTGCAAAGCATATTCAAAAATGAGAAAAACCGCAAGTTTTAATGGGTTGTGATAAGATGCTAAGTTGGTCCAAAGGAGACTGAATTTTTTTTTTCTCCAGTAAACTGTGCGGCATCATTATATTTCTAAAGCCTATTCAATTTAGTCTTCAGAATATATAATAATAATTTGGTACTCTGGCCTGTGATTGAGAAAAAACTTAGTTTTTGACCCCCTACTCTATGTGATTAGCATTGCGCCTATGGGAAAATGTCCAGCAAAGGCATTGTTCTGACTAAATTTTCACCATGCCTTGCATTCGGAACACGCTTAATGATTATATCATAAATCAATTATATCATAGGTAGTATTTATGCAAAAAATATATATGGTTCCACGTACAAGGCATATTTAAAATTTGAAAAATGGTATATTTTGTGGGTAAAATGCGTAATTGCTTTAATATAGAATTTGTACATTATGCATGCCTATGTATGTATGTACATACTTTACGGAATAAAATTATGACTGCATCACCTTACTCTTGTAATAAACTTATAATGGCTACATACAGAGTTATCTACTCTTAGAAATGTGCCAAAATGGCGGAAAAAGTGATGAATTACCCTTGTAGCAGATTTAGTGTCTTTTCTTCAACTCCACTGTTTTCTATACATAGCAACCTATACAACAACCTTATATTCCCCGAGAATAGCAACAACATGAAAGCATGCAGTATTCAACGTTACGACAAAAATCGTGACGTTATCGATATATATATATATATATTGTCTGTTTATCCCAATTTTTAAAAATCTATCTAGTGCAATATATGCAAGGTCCTACACCCAAGAACATCTCTCTGCCGATGGATCCTATGATATATTTAAGAAAAAATTATCGGATGCGGGCTCTATGCTTATTTAAACATGGGTGGGCATTATATTTGTCATTATTTTACACCGAGCGATAGCGATGTGTAAAATCTTGACAAATATAATGCCTGCCCATGTTAAAACATGTTAAAACAAGCATAGAGCTCAGCATCCGAGAATTATTTCGATTCTAACAGGGCATTTACGATAATATTATGCATTCAAGCGTACCTAGACAGAGGTTATTTTTGGGCGCTGTTCCAATTACCACCCGCTATTATCTACGAGAATAGATAACGCCGCAGAAACGTTATAAACATGATAACGATGAAAAATTAGTTTCATCTGATTTAAAAATAATTATCTCATGTCTTGCTTTATGCTCATTTTATGACCACGGTGAATACAAACATAAACATTCTAGAATTGTTTCTTGACATTTAACTTTTTCTGGAAAAAAATACTTAAGACAACCATCTATCGACTTTGTGATTTTCCTTATTTCCGTTCAAATTAAATATTTTCCCTTTTAATGCCTCTATTTCAACCTTCTCTACGCAGAATCACCTAATGTTGACGTATTTTACACATTTTGATACAACCCATTTTTTCTATAAATTTTATAGTTGATATTATAGTATTTATAGAAAAAATGGGTTGTATCAAAATGTGCAAAATTCTGCGTAGAGAAGGTTAGAATAGAGGCACTAAAAGGGAAAATATTTAATTTTAATGAAAATAAGGAAAATCACAGAGTGTACCGGAGTGCCTGTGATCTAGAGTGGTAAGATCCGTAGTTTGAAATATCTTAATTCAGATTCTTGAAATAGCCACTGTCAATATTGTATGAGCTAGATTTCTGTCGCTTAGCTGTTTTTAATAAACGTGCTCGATTTTGTTACATCTTCTTCCGGGTTCATGGGGTCATAGTCCATTTGACTTCTATAAATCTTCAGAAAAAAGTCTTAAAAATTCAGTTTTCAAATCAATAATTTTTTTCTAGATGTATATTAATATATTATATATACTAATCTCGTTGAGATTAGGATTCCGAAGAAATTTTCTGTCTGTATCTTCATCCTATCACAGTCACTTTCAAGAAGTTTAAAAAATTATGGGGAAAAATGTGAAAAACTTCGAAAAATTTTGGTCATCTATAATAAATAATTATTTATTTTAGATGACCAAAATTTTTCGAAGTTTTTCTTATTTTTTCCCTTAATTTTTGAAACTTCAAGTGACTGTGATCCTATATACAGACAGAACATTTCTTCGGAATCCTAATCTCAACGAGATTAGATATATACGGACTCTGACAATTAATTTAAAAGATTTTGGTCCACTATTAAAAAAGTTACCCATTAGATCTCTATGTTAATTATATTTTCTGCATGGAGTGAGTACAAATAGTGTAAGAGCCCAACCACCTACACAAAATAACAGACATGTGCTTTCAATGTATATTTCACTGTCCCATGTGACAGAGGACATGTATAGGATACCGTACATTTCAAACAAAAGAACTGTCCTTTATTGGATCTGGGAGGCTTCTTTTTCCGCACGAGTACACAGGTGAAGGCCGAGACGCCGAAGGAGACGAGGCCTTTACCTGTGTATGAGTGCGGAAAAAGAAGCTTTCCATATTCTATAATGCTCAGTTCTTTTGTTTGAAATGTACGGTATCTAACTTGTACAATAATTCAACTTGTAAATAAAATGAAATATGCATGTTTTTGGTTTTTCAGTTTTTTTTTTGTTTTTTTTTGTTTTGCTTTTTTATTTATTTTCTGTATATATTGTATCTCTATACCAATGTATTACGATGGTTTATGAGAATAAATATTGTTTGATTGACAGAAAATTAATTTATATTTTAAAGGAACACCTGACCTGCAACAAGGGGGAAATTATAAATAGAAAATTGTATTCAAATCTGGTTATGTGCATTTCAATTTTATCGCAATAATCGAAACAGTAACAAAATCTACACTCAAAGATGGATTTTTTTGTATTGCAATCTTCCATTGTTAATAAATGAAATTAAAAATCTACAAGCAATTAATTTTTGAAACTTATTCTCCGTTAGTCGCCTATCCACAAATGATATATTATACGAAAAAAATCTGGGTTAAAATAGATTATTGCGTCGTAAATATAATCTCTTTGAAGTCGAACTATTGTTACCGGGTCGATATTGGCGATATGCAAATAATGTAAACAGACAAGTACATGTGTTTTGTACGTGATATCCCATTCGAATACAACTTGATAGTTATGAATAGGTTCAAGGTCAAATTAGAGAGCCCCGACATAATTTAATCGCGGTCGGACAAGGCACAAGCTGGATACCAAAATTAGTTACGGGAACTTTTTACGCATGTTGAATTTAATCATTACTAGTTTTATTAACCATGACTCTTTAAACGGCCACCGTAAAAAAGGGGTGCTCGACTACTGGTCTGTTTTATTTATATCGTCTGTAATAAATAATAGGTATAGAAGACGATATAAATAAAACAGACCAGAAGTCGAACACTCATTTACCTTGACCATTTAAAGGGTCATGATTAATAAAACCAGTAATGAATAGAATCATCAGGCGTAAAAAGTGGCCGGTATCTAACTTGTACAATAATACAACTTGTAAATAAAATGAAATATGCATGTTTTGGGGTTTTCTGTATTTTTTTTCTTTTTTTTTTTGTGCAGAAAATTAATTTATATTTTAAAGGATCATCTAACCTGCATCAAGAGGGAAATTATAAATAGAAAATTTTACTCAAATCTGGTTATGTGTATTTCAATTTTATTGCAATAATCGAACCAGTAACAAAATCTACACTCAAAGATGCAGTTTTTGTATTGCAATCTTAAATTGTTAATAAATGAAATTTTTGAAACTTATTCTCCGTTATCAATGCCAGATTAAGAAATTCATATAGTTCAATATATTTACATTTATATTAGAATATTAGTATAATCCCAAAGTATCTCTTTATCACGTGTGTCTATGTTCCAGACCATACTCGTATTTCGACCGTACGCGTACGGTCCGGACCGTATGGGTATTTTTTCAAAATACCTATATGGTCGGACCATACGCTTACGGTCGGACCTAGTTTTAAGAGATTATCGAGGCTTCAAAAATATTTGTTTTCATAAAAGTGTACCGTTTTGTTCCAGCATGCCAGTTTATTCCCCTGATGAAAAACACGATCAATATTATGTTCACCATGTCCAGAAACTTATATCCGAGTACTAAAGTCTATAAATTACACAGTGACAACGATGCATGAATTTTGTGATGGATGTCAGAGTCAATACAAGAGCCGTAACTGCTTAGGAAATCTTGCGGAATCAGTTAATGAATTTGGATATTCCAAAATAATTCGAAATTATTTTGAAAGCAGTCATCGCGTAGAGACGGTTGATTCAAACAAAGTATTGTTGAGAAATGTATCGTGTTACTGTGAATTGAAAATTGTTTGAAATTAGCACAGGTCGGCAAATCAACTGAAGTCAAGCTTGTGTCTAACGGACAGCTAGAAAATGATGTAAATGAAGTAAATGATGATCAAAATGAAAATATTGCCGATTTGATAGCCGATGGAAATATATTTGCTGTTCTTTGTGATCACGACAAACACGATTTCTATCTGTTAAAGGCCACTTCCAGTGTTCAAACATTGCAAAGAAAAGAAACGGATAAATGGGGTGCGTCGTTCCCTTCAAACGCGTCCGTCATAAGAGGGCTATTCTTTACCAAAAAGGAAAACAGCATTTTACAGTATAAACTAATAAAACATCCACCCGCAATTGTTCCCAGTGCATCCGTTCTGTATATCTGCCAAGATTCCAGCATAAATAACAATTCTCTATCATTGATGGAAAGTGAAAATAGTAACATCTTAGAATGTGTTAATCTTAGCGAACTAAGACAGTGATTCGGGTTTTCTTTGTGATTGTAAATTTGCATGAAAATATTAGAAAAAATTAAAAACTTTGTTAATTTCTTGATAAAATTGTATCATATGCAATATTAGCATCGTTTAATATTATCAAAGGGACCACCCATTTAACGTGAAAGGGGATGCATGTTTTTTCTCTAAAAAATGATGCTGAATTTTAGGGGGAAACGGCCAGGAAGAGAGAGAAAAAATAATCGGATACAGGATTTTCATCATTATCATAATGGAAGACAGCCAGGGAAAACATAAAACAAAAACCAACAAACAAACAAACAAACAAAACAAACAAACAAAAACAAACAAACAAAAAGAAAAAAACAAACAAACAAAATAACAAATAACAAAAAAACCCAAAAAAAAAACCCACACATTTGCGCGCTACGTTCGAAAAAAAATGTACATTCCGGCATCATAGTTCCAGACTGTAACATATATGAATTCAAGTCGATGAGGAAAGGATAAGAGAATGGCCATTGATTAAACTTTTTTGGATGCGTGTTTTAGAATACAAATTTAAATATTCAGTGATGGTCATAACCGTGACCGTCGTTTTCGTTTGAAAATATTAGACATGTAAGTTTGATAATTTTTCCAATTTGACCAAATTATCAAATACAGCATCCTCGGGGTTAACTATGCACATTCAAAACATCTGACTAGCGTGCACGTTTTTATCGATTTACGATACTATCAAATACCCTCAAACAGGACCCCCTTTTCACACAATAAATTCCGACACATTTTCAAAACTTAAACTTGTGTGACCTGACACGCAAAACTGACGCAGTCATCCGACTTTACCACGAAGTGTTTGGAAATACTAGGACTTATTTTCTGAAGAGAAATCGTTTAGCAGTTGCCAAAATGATTTAAGAGTTCCGTCTGAAATGTTTCATAATGTAAAACTTAATAAGTTATGAAATAATATCGACTGACCTAGAAAGTTGATAGAATTCTCCGCTTCAAAACCGCCACCGGATGAAACCGGAAGCACCTTCGCACCGCCACCGCTCGAGAGGGGTTGTACGTGGTGAATATTGTCAGATATTTCGAAAGTGCATGGTTAATTCGGGGCGACTGTCTACATGTATCTCTGGAACGATGGACTGAACGTCGTGATGTTACAAATCTGCCGTAAACGCTGCATTTTGACGTTACGTTCAGTGGCACCAACATCTTGCGCGACGTCTATACTATTCTATTTTATCCAATATGCATACTTATTTTTATTTGTATGCTAGAGCAAAGACCCAGTTCTTGTACATACCTCCACCAGTAAATGTAAATGCCTTCTGACTCCCCTCTCATACAATCCTTCTAGGAAAAGCCAAGAAATTATCTGTACTAAACAATAAATTATTATTTTGTTTAAAATATTATAGTTGGCTTGAATATCAAATGAAAAATATAAAACATCATTTATTTGTCAAGATCATTTATTAAGAACTTTTAACATAAATATGGCTACATAAAAGGAGTATCCAGAGGATGATAATTTTCTGTACTAATGTGAATGTTTTTTCCCACGTTTTGGGGTAGGCCAAATTCATGGCATAAATACATGCCAGTAACCCACAAAAAGCTTAAAAAAAAATGTCACATTCAAAAGTATTTGTTTCTTCAACAAAAACCTGGAATATATCCGTATATCCGTATCCATGGACAAAATTCTTTGTTTGAATTTAATGGACATTGGATAGTCTTTCTGGTCTTGTCACCATATTAGTACATTTTCTGGTTTTTCCTTGTAAAGAAATCCCTGCTAGAATTACACAATCCTCAGCATCTGAAAAATATGAACAATAAAATAGCCCATAACATATACATTTTTGTATATAAAATTAAACATAATTGACCTAATGTGCTACACATTTGTTTATTGTCTATTTTGTTTGTTTGTTGTTTTTATGAGTTTTCTGTTGACTATGACTTCATAATTTTATCCTTGGATTATGCCATTGTATATTCTTATTTGCATCAGGTGTATTTTTCACACTATTTAATTCTTGAAAGTTTAAAGTTTGCACTTATTTGCAGATATACATGTATTGTCAATTCTCAATTTGATCAGAATTTAATATGTTGAAAATACGAATGGATGAACATTGCAATAATTAAAACTCACATTTTATTTTTTTGTTTGCTTTTAATATTCGATTACTACCTGTGTATGCATTGCATTAATTAATTTTGAATACTGTCTGTTGTCAAAGATTCACAATAATGATTCACATTAATTCCTTAATTTACAGTATGAATTTAAAAATTCTTGGTATATAACCATCATGGTATTCTGCAAAATGAAAAACACAATAACTACATGTACATATACCATCAAAATCACATGATCAACATTAAATGTCAAACTACTTACAATTTCTCTGTGATTCAGTTCGATCATGAACACTAGCATCTTCTATTTCTTTTAAGAAGGTTGGTTTATTTTTTCTTCTTAGACAAAACCTTTATAATGGCCTTCCTATATTTCTGCAATCCCGATGTTAATAAGTCATCAATATTATATGTTGCAGTATTCGGCTGAAGCCGTTTAAACTCATTCAGGACCTGTGAACATAATATGAAAATCTATATTCCCCGGGATAAATATTTTTACCTGTTATATATAGATATTAATGCAACTTCTGAGATATATCTGATTTCTAGTAGTTGGAACAATATTTTAAACTTTTTGAGCACAGAACAATATTAGTTCTATTTTTCTCTCTGAATTTGGAAAACAAGTATTTGATGAAATCTTTATGTTTCCTTTTGACATACTTTAAATAGGAGTCAACATTGCTGTATTTTATTTCACACCAATCTATTGAACAAGTCATATAGTCCGCGGGCTAGCATAACCCCCCGTGCACCCCCCACCACCCCACCTTCCATGTTAACATATTTTTTTAGGTCCTCCTATATATTCTCTTGAAAAAAAACATGTTAACATTGAATATTTTGGGATGAACTTACATTTTTGAGCCC
>MJUT01042078.1:40096-55562 GCA_002080005.1 Gigantidas platifrons | reverse complement strand
TTTTTAACGTTTTCTGTAGCCTTCAACAATCTAAAAAAGCACTGTTTTTCATACTCTGTTTTTCCATAGGTAATAAAAGTATTTGACATATCAATTGCTTTTTCTAGGTGAGAAGACAAAGATTTTATCCGTAGCTTTTGATATCCTGTAAAGGGACACTCTGGATTTGCTGTTGCTTTAATTATATCAGCATGGATGCTTTGTTGAATATAATGAGAAGCTTTGTCCCGCAATATCGCTGATATTCTGTGAAATTCATTTGACAATTGAATGTTGGCGTTTATATTCCTTTCATACAACTCTGGTTTTTCATATCGTAACCTTCTATCTTCAGACGCCCAGACACTACCAGAACTCCCAGTGCAATATTTTGGTCTGAAAACGCAGATGTTTTCATCTTCAGACATTACCATTTCCACTTTATTACCTACGGACGTCACTTCTTTCATGAAATATCTGTGGCTGCTTGGTGTTATATTCAGTTTTGCTTGTGCAAAATCATATTTTGGCAGCCTTCTTTGCTTTGTCACATCAACAGGCTGAAATATCTTAAACTTGTCTAGTCCATCTGAGGCTTCCGGTTTCAGATAAGCTTTATCGTCCATACTGTGTATCAAATCTAAGTCCTTGCCAGATTGGCATAAATGCAGTACTGCACGTTTCACATGGGCTCTCTGATGTTTTGTATGGATCTTGTTTTTTTCTTCGGACTTTGTTGGATTTTTAGATGAAAACAACCATTTCCTTCGGTGACGTTTTGATTGGAGACTTCGAAAGTTCTTCGGTCTAGCTCGATTGTACACAGTTATAGATGATTTAATCGGGGCCTTTCCTTTAGATGTTCTGTGAAAATTAATGATACTTTTAAAGTTCTTTTTTCTAACAGCATGGTTAAGGTAAAGAACGGAATCATGGCGTCTTCCATGTGCTGTCGCTTTTGATTCTATGCAATTGAGTAAAAATGTTTCATCTTCCTCATCTAGTTTTTCTGACGGACCAGCTCCTAATATTCTCTTCTTAACTCTGTTTTCATCGATTACACTTTTAACTGCCTGTTGGAAACGTTGAATATGGTATGAATCCTCTTGTGTTTTCAGTTTCTATTGCTCTTCGATGAGTACTTCCAAATTATTTTTTCCTCCATCAAATCAACTACGAATGGCAACTGATTGTGACTAAAATAATTTTGATATTTATCTATTGTCAATTGTAACGATTTTATTTTATCATTTGATTTATTAATTTTTTCCTCCAGTCGTAAATTCACAATATCTTCTGCAGTGTGATCGCATTTTCACATTCGTCCGCAACGTTTTTTATTCTGTCAATTTGTCTCTTTGCAGATTGTGGGTTCATTCCATATGCGTATGCCGTATCATTTGAAACTGAGGATGTTGAAATAATTAAAGCTTTTGTGCATTGTTTATCATATTCAGTGTCCATAGAACTTATAATTTTATCCACGGTGTCGGGTTGTATTTTTGAATCATCAAAGGGGTTTTCTTGAATCTGTTTACACAAATACAAAATAACATTTTCAACTTGTATTTCATTTGTGCGAATGGAAATGTGTGATTTCTTGTCTAGTGGATTTGAAAAATAGCAACATGTTAATCAGTGATCAGCATTAAGGATGTTGTCTTTAAATACGGTTCTGTCAGGTTCATGTTAAAAAAATGAAGAATATATATCAAATGCTTCCTGAAATTTGATGATTGTGGTACATTCTAAATTGTCTAAAATGGCCATTAATCCAAGAATACTTCTAAAATTAAACTTCGAACCCTTAACATGAAACAAGCAACTATTAAGTTTTTGTCTATTTTCATCAACTGTGGAACAATTTTGAAGTGAAATCCTTATATTGTCTTCAAGATCTACGGTTTGAAATTTTCTGTCAGTTGTTCTTTTCTCTCTGTGTTTTTTATACTGTAACTGACGAATTGAATTGCGTTTTTCAGCTTCCATGTTAATTTTTTCTAAAATATCTGTTTTATACACTACACATTTGTATCGGAACTATCAGTATTGAAGTACATGGCAAAACTATATATTATCTGTAATCTAATCATTAAGGAGTGTACATGTATCAGCAGTAAGGTCAATTCTATCAAGTACTGTTGATAATAGCATGGTTTTAATTACTTATTGATAGGATGTAAATCTGCTGTGAAGGTATCTGGATAATCATGTTAGGCATGCAACAATGAACACAAATATACTGTTGTTTAAAGAGATAATGACATCCTGCTGGAGACACTTTCATTAATCTGTAAATAATCTTTTATGTTATTCAAATATTATGCAGACTGCCCAAACATTCCAAAACAAATTTACAACCCCCTCAGAGAATTAAACATATAATTTAAGACCACCTCAATTTGACTTGAAATATTTTTTCAACCCCATCGAAAATTACCCAACCCATTCAGCTAGTAACTAATGACGTTCCTTTAAATTAAAAAATATCAATATAAGTAAAACAAGCTAACAAAATGACTTTTATTACACACGGGTTCCAATTTCAATGGTATCGGACGTACGGGAGAGGATACGAAACTTGGGATCACCTTTCCGCTTTATGTTCAGAAGATCTTCATTAGTTGAGTGTGTTAGTGTGTTACACGGTACGTATTTACAACGCAGACTTTTTTATCCATCAGTATGTGCAGCCATGTTTGTCAAAAAATCCTAAGTACACATTTTATACCATGAAGAGCTCGCTGACGCTCGCATATATACGCTTGTGCCACAGGCCCTTGTGTAGAGTCAAAAATATGCTCGCTATGTACTTAACATACCACAAGGCCGGACTCGCTCCTACTACCCCTGTCACTTCAACCGCTATTTCCCATGTCAAAATGTCGATAGGACACAAATCGCCTACTGATTTGCGCAGGAAATGATTTTTCTTCAAGGAAAACCCATTGTTTATACCTTCCTAGCATCTACATCCCCATTACTAGCATATAATCTTCCGATTTTGTTGAAATTTACACCTCCGTGGCTGTAAAAGCGAAAGTAGGTCACGTGACATCTTTCCACCTTTCGATCGTTCTCGGGTTTTATCATATATAAATACTAAACAATAGAAACATTCCAAGTTCAAATTACAAGGCGCCAAAATATAAACTTCCCAGATGTGTTTCGTAAGGCAATGATAAAACCCGAGAACGACCGAAAAGCGGAAAGATGTCTGGTGACCCACTTTCGCTTTTGCAGCCACGGAGGTGTAAATTTCAACCAAATCGGAAGATTATTTGTTAGTAATGGGGATGTAGATGGTAGGAAGATATAAAAAAACGGGCTTTCCTTCAAGAAAAATCATTTCACTACGCAAATCAGTAGGCGTTTTGTGTCCTATCGACATTTTGACAGGGGAAATAGCGGTTGAAGTGACAGGGTTAGTAGGCGTCAGTCCGGTCTTGTGGTATTTGAGGTACATAGCGATCATATTTTTGACTCTACACAAGCGCCTGTGCTTGTGCCCACAAATATCTCTTTCCAGAAAATATTGCCATCGAAATATGTTGTTAAAAGTGCCAGGAGTATAACACATTTTGTGTGACAAACTTTTTTTCCAATGAATTTCAAGGGTTTGTCAAATAAAAAATATTAAATATACACCAGAATCTTAGATATTGTGAAACTATAGTGCAAAATTGCTTTATTTGTCAGGAAATCACTTACCCCATGGTGATGATTTATAAAAATAAAATGGTCACATCGAAAAACTTAATACAAATGTACTGAAATATATTGGTATGAAAAATATCATCCCACCCCCTGACTCACAACATCTTTACCTTAGACAACTAAAGAATATCCAGAATACAACTGGAGCACATAATTTGAAGGAATTTAACAATACAGCTGGGTTTTTGTAATGATTTAATCAAGTAGAGTCAACCTCAACACAGGATATTTTTTTAAATAAGAGTTGTAATACCAGGGTGGTATCTGAGGGCATCCCCCTTTTTGATTTTCAATGTAACGTGACCAGCACCCCCTCCCCACACACACAAACACACACAACACGAAGCCGATGGCTCCAATATCAGAGCAATCACATCAAAATGTTCATCTAGATCCAAGGCATCAGCCTCCTTTCACAATGATTCCTTTTTTCCTTGCACCGATCCTTTGTTTCATGGTTGCATGGTCATCAGTAGCAAGGTCGCCGGAAAATTGTAGGTCGCTAATAATTTACCACAGTTTATAGTTGGAAGTGCCAAAAAATGCAGTGAAGATTGCACGTCGTTTTCAGAACTCGAAAAGCGTAGAGCCATAAGCCTACAACCGTGGACGAACTCCGACTTTCCGATGGAAATAGTTTATTGGTCGAGGGTTACGTTGTGCAATTTATATTATTTTATCCCTAGGTTTACAGGAGTCGGAATATTTTTTTTACCCATGGATGTCTTTCCGTTCCGAAGTATGCTTCCGTGGGAATAGGTCGAGAACGCCTCAACAGAATCAGTTGAAAATAGTTGCACTTTAACATATTTTCTGTTTTATTATGTCCCTGCCGACGGAGGCATTCAATTTTACCGTCCGTTCGTCAAGTGGTTTCCGTGCAATAACATAAAAACACCGCAACATAATCACTTTTCCCCCTGGACCCCATACCAGGAC
The DNA here is from genome assembly GCA_002080005.1 of Gigantidas platifrons. NCBI lineage: Eukaryota > Metazoa > Mollusca > Bivalvia > Mytilida > Modiolidae > Gigantidas > Gigantidas platifrons. Next base: position 50,927 of record MJUT01042078.1, on the reverse strand, counting down.
TCTACCCTGGACCTGCTGGGGACCTGGGTGATCCCCAGAGCCCTTGTCCCACTAGAAAGGAGACCCTAGTTACGGCATTGTACTAGTGCAGTAATTTGTTAACGGCATTTAATTGCCCAGAAAGAACATCAGTTTGTTATCTTTCCACCCATTAGTTAATTGGAATATTGAATTTCGAGTCTCGAATTTCAGATATTGAATCTCGAATTTCGAATGATCCTTCGGGGCTTTCGTAATTTAGCGTAGAATAATTAGGGAACAAATGCTGAATTAAGAATGATTTGTTTCATTTAATTCATTTTGATGGTTTGCATTTAGAATCACGAAAGACAACATTTATTAGCAACGACGTCCCCTAAATGATTTTAAAGTTCTGATAACTAAAAGTGTGTTATTAAACATAGAGGTAAGTTGTAACATGTAAACGTGAGGTCAGTCATCTAAACGTCGGCTGTAAAATGTATATGTAAGGTCAATTATTACATGTTAAATTAAGTTCTTACAAAATAAAGATAAATTATATAGCAAGTTACCATCAGTTCTGATAATGTTAGGTCAATTACAACATGATGCGACCAGTTCTGACAATTAATGGTCAATTACAACACGCTAAGATCAGTTCTGATAATTAAAGGTCAATTACAACATGTGATGATCAGTTCTGATAATTAAAGGTCAATTTATGACATGTTACGATCAGCTGTGACAATTAAAGATAAATTACAACGCATTACAAGCCACTGACAAACATGATATAATATTTTATCGAGTACACTTCGCCAGAAGGGATTCGAACGCACAATGTTAGTGGTGATAGACACTCATTGCATAGGTACATTTGTAGTTAAGTTAAGTTGGTCTAGTACAAAATAGATATCATCATCTCATCGAAAAGTAACTTCTAGCCATAATGATCTTCCATGAGGGAATTTCTTATTATTCCCCGAGAAAATTTCTCTGCAACAGAATCCTCCTCCTGTGAAATTCCTTTACAATACTTTTTTTGCAAGAACTATACATTGTCATATTAATATTCATTAGATCAAAGGCATCCATGTTTTTCAAGAGACTTTGGTTGTTTTATTTTTTTATTTCAGGTGTATTTTTGTACTGCAAACACAACAAAGTATAAAACATTCACTAATGTTTACATATATTGTATTACAGTTTTCATACTGTACTCTATATATTTCAGCTCAACAGTCTTCCCAAGGCGAACCAGTCAGTGGAATATCAGAGGTGGGATTTAAAAGACTGCTACCCACTACATATCAACAGGAACAAAGTGCCAAAACGAAACCTCAGAAATCAAAGAATGAAAATGAAGGGAAGGTATCGACAACACCTCAAGAAAGTGACGAATGTGGTACGATTAAAATCTTAAATATTTCAATGATGCATTTATATACAGAATATCCCAATTTTGGTACTAATAGATTTCTTTGGTATTTCTTAAGGGAACACAATTTCGAATCATTAAATCAACACTTGATATCATGAAAAATAATCAACAAGATTAAGATCAGTTCTTACAAAACAAAGATCAAATATATATAGCACGTTGCGATCGGTTCTTACAGTTAAACGTCAATTACAACACGTTGCGATCAGTGGTGATAATTAAAGGTCAATTACAACACATTGCGATCAGTTCTCACAATTAAAGGTAACTTATAACACGTTGGGATCAGTTCTGACAATTAAAGGTCAATCACAACATGTTGCGATCAGTTCTGATAATTAAAGGTCAATTACAACACGTTGTGATCAGTTCTGATAATTAAAGGTCAATTACAACACGTTATGATCAGTTCTGATAATTAAAGGTCAATTTATGATATGTTATGATCAGTTATGACAATTAAAGGTCAATTACAACGCATTGCAAGCCACTTACAAACATGATATAATATTGTATCGGGTACACCTCGCCAGAGTGGGATTCGAACGCACAATGTTAGTGGTGATAGATACTCGTTGCATAGGTACATTTGTAGTTATAAATCCAATTGATCCAATATGATAACGACGACACGTCACTCATACAGGAAGATATAGCTGATCTCAAATATGGACTTGTGTAAGAATCTACTACGGCGGCCCCTTTACATACTAAGTTTGTTTACAATAGTTATGCATCGTAAGTTTACCATAGTTGAATCTTCTGCTTCTGTGATGTCATGGTTACCGTGCTTGACTTTATTGCCGTAGATCTGGTCGAGTCAACCCAATTTACCAATAAAATATGTATTTGCTGCTTCTTCACTAAGCATGCAGCATTCAGGAATAAAGACATGTTGACTCATAGTCAGGTTAATGTCTTGAGTGGTGCAACATTTCTGTAGCTTCCTGCGAACTGTTGTTTCAGTGAGTTAGTATATTAAAAATCAAACTCGGTGTGTTGGTCTAGTACAAAACAGATATCATCATCTCATCGAAAAGTAACTTGTTCTAGCCATAATGATCTTCCATAATGGAATATCTTATTATTTCCCGAGAGAATTTCTCTGCAACAAAATCCTCATCCTTTGAAAATCCTTTACAATATGTTTTCTTTTTTTGCAAGAACTATGCATTGTCATATTGATATTCATTAGATTAAAGGCATCCATGTTTTTCATGATGATAAATTTCAAGAGACATTGTTTTGTTTTGTTTTGTTTTTTTTTATTTCAGGTGTATTTTTGTTCTGCAAACACAACAAAGTATAAAACATTCACTAATGTTTACATATATGGTATTACAGTTTTCATACTTTACTATATATAATTTCAGCTCAACAGTCTTCCCAAGGCGAGCCAGTCAGTGGAATATCAGAGGTGGGATTTAAAAGACTGCTACCCACTACATATCAACAGGAACAAAGTGCCAAAACGAAACCTAAGAAATCAAAGAATGAAAATGAAGGGAAGGTATCGACAACACCTCAAGAAAGTGACGAATGTGGTACGATTAAAATCTTAAATATTTCAATGATGCATTTATATACAGAATATCCCAATTTTGGTTCTGATATATTTCTTTGGTATTTCTTAAGGGAACACAATTTCGAATCATTAAATCAACACTTGATATCATGAAAAATAATCAACAAGATTAAGATCAGTTCTTACAAAACAAAGATCAAATATATATAGCACGTTGCGATCGGTTCTTACAGTTAAAGGTCAATTACAACACGTTGCGATCAGTGGTGATAATCAAAGGTCAATTACAACACATTGCGATCAGTTCTCACAATTAAAGGTAACTTATAACACGTTGGGATCAGTTCCGACAATTAAAGGTCAATTACAACATGTTGCGATCAGTTCTGATAATTAAAGGTCAATTACAACACGTTTTGACCAGTTCTGATAATTAAAGGTCAATTACAACACGTTATGATCAGTTCTGATAATTAAAGGTCAATTTATGACATGCTATGATCAGTTATGACAATTAAAGGTCAATTACAACACATTGCAAGCCACTTACAAACATGATATAATATTGAATCGAGTACACTTCGCCAGAGAGGGATTCGAACGCACAATGTTAGTGGTGATGGATACTCATTGCATAGGTACATTTGTAGTTATAAATCCAATTGATCCAATATGATAACGACGACACGTCACTCATACAGGAAGATATAGCTGATCTCAAATATGAACTTGTGTAAGAATCTACTACGGCGGCCCCTTTATATATTAAGTTTGTTTACAATAGTTATGCATCGTAAGTTTACCATAGTTGAATCTTCTGCTTCTGTGATGTCATGGTTACCGTGCTTGACTTTATTGCCGTAGATCTGGTCGGGTCAACCCAATTTACCAATAAAATATGTATTTGCTGTTTCTTCACTAAGCATGCAGCATTCAGGAATAAAGACATGTTGACTCATAGTCAGGTTAATGTCTTGAGTGGTGCAATATTTCTGTAGCTTCCTGCGAACTGTTGTTTCAGTGAGTTAGTATATTAAAAATCAAACTCGGTGTGTTGGTCTAGTACAAAATAGATATCATCATCTCATCGAAAAGTAACTTGTTCTAGCCATAATGATCTTCCATAATGGAATTTCTTATTATTTCCCGTGAGAATTTCTCTGCAACAAAATCCTTTACAATATGTTTTCTTTTTTTGCAAGAACTATGCATTGTCATATTGATATTCATTAGATTAAAGGCATCCATGACTTTCATGATGATAAATTTCAAGAGACATTGTTTTGTTTTGTTTTGTTTTTTTTATTTCAGGTGTATTTTTGTACTGCAAACACAACAAAGTATAAAACATTCACTAATGTTTACATATATGGTATTACAGTTTTCATACTTTACTATATATATTTCAGCTCAACAGTCTTTCCAAGGCGAACCAGTCAGTGGAATATTTGAGGTGGGATTTAGAAGACTGCTACCCGCTACATATCAACAGAAACAAAGTGCCAAAACGAAACCTAAGAAATCAAAGAATGAAAATGAAGGGAAGGTATCGAGAACACCTATAGAAAGTGACGAATGTGGTACGATTAAAATCTTAAATATTTCAATGATGCATTTATATACAGAATATCCCAATTTTGGTACTGATAGATTTCTTTGGTATTTCTTAAGGGAACACAATTTCGAATCATTAAATCAACACTTGATATCATGAAAAATAATCAACAAGATTAAGATCAGTTCTTACAAAACAAAGATCAAATATATATAGCACGTTGCGATCGGTTCTTACAGTTAAAGGTCAATTACAACACGTTGCGATCAGTGGTGATAATTAAAGGTCAATTACAACACATTGCGATCAGTTCTCACAATTAAAGGTAACTTATAACACGTTGGGATCAGTTCTGACAATTAAAGGTCAATTACAACATGTTGCGATCAGTTCTGATAATTAAAGGTCAATTACAACACGTTATGACCAGTTCTGATAATTAAAGGTCAATTACAACACGTTATGATCAGTTCTGATAATTAAAGGTCAATTTATGACATGTTATGATCAGTTATGATAATTAAAGGTCAATTACAACACATTGCGATCAGTTCTCACAATTAAAGGTAACTTATAACACGTTGGGATCAGTTCTGACAATTAAAGGTCAATTACAACATGTTGCGATCAGTTCTGATAATAAAAGGTCAATTACAACACGTTATGATCAGTTCTGATAATTAAAGGTCAATTTATGACATGTTATGATCAGTTATGACAATTAAAGGTCAATTACAACGCATTACAAGACACTTACAAACATGATATAATATTGAATCGAGTACACTTCGCCAGAGAGGGATTCGAACGCACAATGTTAGTGGTGATAGATACTCATTGCATAGGTACATATGTAGTTATAAATCCAATTGACCCAATATGATAACGACGACACGTCACTCATACAGGAAGATATAGCTGATCTCAAATATGGACTTGTGTAAGAATCTACTACGGCGACCCCTTTACATATTAAGTTTGTTTACAATAGTTATGCATCGTAAGTTTACCATAGTTGAATCTTATGCTTCTGTGATGTCATGGTTACCGTGCTTGACTTTATTGCCGTAGATCTGGTCGGGTCAACCCAATTTACCAATAAAATATGTATTTGCTGCTTCTTCACTAAGCATGCAGCATTCAGGAATAAAGACATGTTGACTCATAGTCAGGTTAATGTCTTGAGTGGTGCAACATTTCTGTAGCTTCCTGCGAACTGTTGTTTCAGTGAGTTAGTATATTAAAAATCAAACTCGGTGTGTTGGTCTATTACAAAATAGATATCATCATCTCATCGAAAAGTAACTTGTTCTAGCCATAATGATCTTCCATAATGGAATTTCTTATTATTTCCCGAGATAATTTCTCTGCAACAAAATCCTCCTCCTTTGAAAATCCTTTACAATATGTTTTCTTTTTTTGCAAGAACTATGCATTGTCATATTGATATTCATTAGATTAAAGGCATCCATGTTTTTCATGATGATAAATTTCAAGAGACATTGTTTTGTTTTGTTTTTTTATTTTATTTCAGGTGTATTTTTGTACTGCAAACACAACAAAGTATAAAACATTCATTAATGTTTACATATATGGTATTACAGTTTTCATTCATTACTCTATATATTTCAGCTCAACAGTCTTCCCAAGGCGAGCCAGTCAGTGGAATATCAGAAGTGGGATTTAAAAGACTGCTACCCACTACATATCAACAGGAACAAAATGCCAAAACGAAACCTAAGAAATCAAAGAATGAAAATAAAGGGAAGGTATCGACAACACCTCAAGAAAGTGACGAATGTGGTACGATTAAAATCTTAAATATTTCAATGATGCATTTATATACAGAATATCCCAATTTAGGTACTAATAGATTTCTTTGGTATTTCTTAAGGGAACACAATTTCGAATCATTAAATCAACACTTGATATCATGAAAAATAATCAACAAGATTAAGATCAGTTCTTACAAAACAAAGATCAAATATATATAGCACGTTGCGATCGGTTCTTACAGTTAAAGATCAATTACAACACGGTGCGATCAGTGGTGATAATTAAAGGTCAATTACAACACATTGCGATCAGTTCTGACAACTAAAGGTAAATTATAACACGTTGGGATCAATTCTGACAATTAAAGGTCAATTACAACATGTTGCGATCAGTTCTGATAATTAAAGGTCAATTATAACATGTTGCGATCATTTCTGATAAATAAAGTTCAATTACAACACGTTATGATCAGTTCTGATAATTAAAGGTCAATTACAACACGTTATGATCAGTTCTGATAATTAAAGGTCAATGTATGACATGTTATGATCAGTTATGACAATTAAAGGTCAATTACAACGCATTACAAGACACTTACAAACATGATATAATATTGAATCGAGTACACTTCGCCAGAGAGGGATTCGAACGCACAATGTTAGTGGTGATAGATACTCATTGCATAGGTACATATGTAGTTATAAATCCAATTGACCCAATATGATAACGACGACACGTCACTCATACAGGAAGATATAGCTGATCTCAAATATGAACTTGTGTAAGAATCTACTACGCGGCCCCTTTACATATTAAGTTTGTTTACAATAGTTATGCATCGTCAGTTTACCATAGTTCAATCTTCTGCTTCTGTGATGTCATGGTTACCGTGCTTGACTTTATTGCCGCAGATCTGGTCGGGTCAACCCAATTTACCAATAAAATATGTATTTGCTGCTTCTTCACTATGCATGCAGCATTCAGGAATAAAGACATGTTGACTCATAGTCAGGTTAATGTCTTGAGTGGTGCAACATTTCTGTAGCTTCCTGCGAACTGTTGTTTCAGTGAGTTAGTATATTAAAAATCAAACTCGGTGTGTTGGTCTAGTACAAAATAGATATCATCATCGCATCGAAAAGTAACTTGTTCTAGCCATAATGATCTTCCATAATGGAATTTCTTATTATTTCCCGAGAGAATTTCTCTGCAACAAAATCCTCCTCCTTTGAAAATCCTTTACAATATGTTTTCTTTTTTTGCAAGAACTATGCATTGTCATATTGATATTCATTAGATTAAAGGCATCCATGTTTTTCATGATGATAAATTTCAAGAGACATTGTTTTGTTTTGTTTTTTTATTTTATTTCAGGTGTATTTTTGTACTGCAAACACAACAAAGTATAAAACATTCATTAATGTTTACATATATGGTATTACAGTTTTCATTCATTACTCTATATATTTCAGCTCAACAGTCTTCCCAAGGCGAGCCAGTCAGTGGAATATCAGAAGTGGGATTTAAAAGACTGCTACCCACTACATATCAACAGGAACAAAATGCCAAAACGAAACCTAAGAAATCAAAGAATGAAAATAAAGGGAAGGTATCGACAACACCTCAAGAAAGTGACGAATGTGGTACGATTAAAATCTTAAATATTTCAATGATGCATTTATATACAGAATATCCCAATTTNTCAATTACAACACGTTGCGATCAGTGGTGATAATTAAAGGTCAATTACAACACATTGCGATCAGTTCTGACAATTAAAGGTAAATTATAACACGTTGGGATCAATTCTGACAATTAAAGGTCAATTACAACACGTTGGGATCAATTCTGACAATTAAAGGTCAATTACAACATGTTGCGATCAGTTCTGATAATTAAAGGTCAATTACAACACGTTATGATCAGTTCTGATAATTAAAGGTCTATTACAACACGTTATGATCAGTTCTGATAATTAAAGGTCAATTTATGACATGTTATGATCAGTTATGACAATTAAAGGTCAATTACAACGCATTGCAAGCCACTTACAAACATGATATAATATTGAATCGAGTACACTTCGCCAGAGAGGGATTCGAACGCACAATATTAGTGGTGATAGATACTCATTGCATAGGTACATTTGTAGTTATAAATCCAATTGATCCAATATGATAACGATGACACGTCACTCATACAGGAAGATATAGCTGATCTCAAATATGGACTTGTGTAAGAATCTACTACGGCGGCCCCTTTACATATTAAGTTTGTTTACAATAGTTATGCATCGTAAGTTTACCATAGTTGAATCTTCTGCTTCTGTGATGTCATGGGTACCGTGCTTGACTTTATTGCCGTAGATCTGGTCGGGTCAACCCAATTTACCAATAAAATATGTATTTGCTGCTTCTTCACTAAGCATGCAGCATTCAGGAATAAAGACATGTTGACTCATAGCCAGGTTAATGTCTTGAGTGGTGCAACATTTCTGTAGCTTCCTGCGAACTGTTGTTTCAGTGAGTTAGTATATTAAAAATCAAATTCGGTGTGTTGGTCTAATACAAAATAGATATCATCATCTCATCGAAAAGTAACTTGTTCTAGCCATAATGATCTTCCATAAGGGAATTTCTGATTATTCCCCGAGAGAATTTCTCTGCAACAGAATCCTCCTCCTGCGAAATTCCTTTACAATACTTTTTTTGCAAGAACTATACATTGTCATATTAATATTCATTAGTTCAAAGGCATCCATGTTTTTCATGATAATAAATTTCAAGAGACTTTGTTTTTTTTATATTTCAGGTGTATTTTTGTACTGCAAACACAACAAAGTATAAAACATTCACTAATGTTTACATATATGGTATTACAGTTTTCATTCTTTACTATATATATTTCAGCTCAACAGTCTTCCCAAGGCGAGCCAGTCAGTGGAATATCAGAGGTGGGATTTAAAAGACTGCTACCCACTACATATCAACAGGAACAAAATGCCAAAACGAAACCTAAGGAATCAAAGAATGCAAATGAAGGGATTGTATCGACAATATCTCTGTGTTATTCCAGTAAATATTACCTGTGATGATCGAACTGGCATAAGTGGGGGATAACTGATTTTAGTTAATCTGGAGGGTGGGGGTGGTAAATTTAAATAATTTGTGTTGGTGCGGGTGGGGGGGGGGGGGNGGGGTTCACAGGCCTCGACATTAACGTTTGTCCGATACCAGTGAAAACTGACGTCGGACAAGCAGATCTTGTATTACGGTTGTCCGACGAGACAAGTGCATCGGTCACGAGGAGAACTGTTGTATTGGTACTTTTATCATTATTATGCTAATTATGCTAAATCTGAACTCGAACCATCTTGTGGGAACTAAAGATATAACATGTTATTATTATTATTATTTAATTGACAATAATGTTCCTCGAATACCACAGTCATTGATGTGCATACATAATGTACATGTATAGTAATATAACTATACATGTATATCTAGGACTATTTTCCAGGTCACTGTTGAGTCAGTGTTGACTATTATTTTATAAATGTAGCATTTCTTTAGCATTAACTGCTATTTGACTTTATTGTTCATGTTGTTGTCTGTCATGTGCATTATTATGTATGTTGATCATTCAATTTATTATAATGACTCTGCCCATAATGGGACCATGATTGGTAAATAAAATATATTATCTTATTTTATCTTAAATACAGTTTTTATCCTTCATTCATCATATGAAACACTACTTATACAACATGACAGTGGGGAAAGTTCTCGAGATGTTGCACAGACAGTGGGCGTTGGAAGAAAGCAAATACGACAGATTATTAAAAATATTTATTATAAGTCATAAGTCTTAAGTTTATTGATTCACCAATCAAGGGCCCACAGGGGACATATACAATATTATATATATATATATATATAAATATATGAAGGGAAATTAAAATAAAGAAAATGACAAATTTAATGAGAAATTAAATAATATATTTGTTGTAGTTTAGAAAAAGTAATTAATAAGTTAAATATGACAGGCTATATTTAATTAAAATATAATGAAAATGAAGTAAAACATATTGATTTTAAAAGGAAAGATTGAAATAAAGAAAATGATCAAATAAATGAGAAATATAATAATTTATTTGTTGCAATTTAAAAAAAAAACAAATCCAATAAGAAAATAAGCCATTAATTAAAAGTTTAACAAATGGGGAGCAGATGGTTCAATTTATATTTTTCAAAATGTAGTGCTTATTATAGTTTTAAAGTTTATTACATGTATTATGTTTTCATATTTCATATATATAACTTTAAAATTGAACAATAAATATTCATTATCATGTTTCATATTTCATGTCTGCTTATATAGTTTGAAAATTTAATATGAATAGTAACTATTATGTTTACATATTTCATGTGTGCTTATATGGTCTTAAAATTTAATAATAAATATTCATTATTATTTTTTTTCATATTTCATGTGTGCTTATATAGTTTTAGAATTTAATAATGCATATTCATTATTATTTTTTTCATATTTCATGTGTGCTTATATAGTTTTA
>MJUT01042078.1:19339-33151 GCA_002080005.1 Gigantidas platifrons | reverse complement strand
TTAATGATATTGTGTTTTTATTTAAAGAATCGTAATTAATTGTCCGAATACATATTTGTTTTTTTTAATATAAAAAAAAAACGATTATAGTTTAGGTTTTTGACAATAAACACACGTATCTGCCGTACACATCTACATAATTTATTCCTAAAAGTTCATTAAACTTAATTACATTTAGTTACGCAACAATACTACAACATTCTTATAAAAATCACATACAGTATATGCACTAATTAGTTCTCGGGTAAAATACAAGTAACAAGTATACAATTACTGATTATACAGGAAGAGCCCCCACTGTGGACCCATCTATTTTGAGATGCCATTCAATGAAAATAAGATAAGAATTAGATAAGAAATTAAAATTTATAGAATTCATGTATGTTTTTAATGAAAATTAATTAACACATTAAGTCACATTTCATTTATTTAGACTAACTTGGGTCAGTTATCAATCATTAAAAAGACAAAAAAAAATTAATCTGTCTAATAAGTATTTACCCTACATATACTCTTATTATCCACAATAAATTCAGGGAAAAGAGATGAAATAAGAAAGAAATGTTATTGAAAATAAATAAGTACTCAGAAAGGGGGCGGTAATTCCGTGCCTGTGCTAACAATGATTTTATGAAGTCACTTTTATTATCTCTGACATGAACTGGAAATTAGATAATAATTATGTATCTGCTAAATGAAAATCCAATTGGTGCTTGTTTGACATATTTGAAACAAATGTGTTAAGCTAAATCATTGTACGGTTGGAATTTGGGAGTTCGGTGAAAATAATAATAGTGTTGAAAATATCATTTTTAAGTTGTCATCAATATGTCATCAACTTTTTGTATATTATTTTCACATACATGTAGCAAATGCAAAAATGAATATTGACACCATGCATATGAACAGATCATATATACAATTGTGCTTCATCAAATATTCGGACCTTTCAAAAAATAAACTAATATTTATTGCAAATGTAAACTAACGCCTCGGAGATTTTGTGTGTGTGCTGTGTTTGTCTTTTGTTTTTTGTTTTTTGTTTTTCCTACTTAAATGATATGTAAATAGAAAATGTTATAATATTTGAGTAATACTCTGTTATTACCTCCATGTACTGCTACATTCGTACTACATTTATTGTAATAATCTGTGTTAATTATGTTTTCTGTACCATTGTAATTTGGTTTTAGAGAAATAAAGAAAGAGATATTTCCCAAATTCTCCTACAGCAATAAATTAAAAATTACACATTATTAAAAAGTCAATTAGTTATTATAATTGTTATATTACACGGAATAGTAAACGTGATTTGGGAATCATGCTTTGGGGATAATTTTCGGAAGCTCCAGATGAGCAAATACCGAATTTTTAATATACATATACATGTATAGATATTTTTTAATGTTGTCGTTTACTCCTTTAATTTCAATACAAACAACATACCAATTAAAAAAAACCTTACTATCTAGATTGAATGATCGGCGAAATTAATGCATGTACTTTTTTTTTATTCAAATACATGTATTTGGTAGTAAACATACAATTTACGCAATTTTATCGCTTCAATCAATTATTTATTTCTATGTAAATAATTTGATCTGTAATAAATGTATGCACTCGATAACAGGATTAATTTTAATGTTATTGCAAGTAGATTTTATTGGGGAAACAAATAATCTTTCTAAGATTATTATACAAATGTGATTATTTAAGTCAGTTGTAAATTACGTGCATCACGCTTTTCAAGTTCCGTTGAACGTGCTATATTACTCCCTAAATGAAATAACAAGAATTGTTAACATCAGTTCAGTTAATATTATGCCATCCTTGGTCCACCCACTTTCGGAGACAGAAAAATTTGCCCCAGCAATGGGTGAGCCTTTTGCTGCTGACTGCGTATCATTACCATGTAGCTTCTTTTTTACTTTTCCCAGGCATTATGAAGTGGGGAGGAATATAGCTAACTGCGGCATTACCACATGCTATCACGGTGACAGTTTCCCTAGCTCCAGAAGTTTTTCCGTGGATAGATTTAGCTCCCTTTTTCGCTATCACTTGTCGAGGCTTGTGCGCTACATTTAAACCCATCTCGTCCATATTCCATATCCTTTCTGGGAAGGATGCGAAATGGTCGTAGAAAAAATACTAAACTACAAATTTTAAAACAAATCATATCATTTCAGGGAAGAAACTTCGAATTTGAAATAAAACGTCTCATCTAGATCAATATATCATATACATGATTAAGCTGTAGGCCCTACAATTACTTTATGAAGGAACTAGCATGACTTACTTATGAAAAAAATACTTGATATAGAGTCGGACACTGTCCGACTTATGATCAAATCAATGTAATTTCGTTGCCCGACTTACGATCAAACAAGGCCCGTTAAAAATGTCCTTCTACACAAAAAAAGATTCGTTTTTGTACATAAAACTATCTCATATCGTAATAGTAACACTACGAATGTTGTACACATTTGTGTTTTAGTATTTTGCTGTACACGTAAGTCTTATTTCTGAACAGGTGAAAAGAATGAATTCCTAAAAATCTTACCTTTTTACATTTCAAATTTGCGCTGTTGTTCACTTTTTGCCATTCTCTATCCAGAGGTGTCGTTCCTGCTACGCTACACAGCATCTCTGTCAACTCTCATTTTGCAAGATTCTTGTAAAACTTAGAAACAGTAAAAAAATGTACTTAAAATTTTAAGTAGATTTTTTTTACCGTTTCTAAATTTTACAAAAATCTTGTGTAATGAGCGTTGACAGAGATGTTGTGTAGCGTAGCAGGAACGACAACTCTGGATAGAGAATGACTTTTTGCAAGTAAGCGTGGTCAAAGACCGGAAAACGTGACATATAAGGGGATATAAGAAACAGCAGATTGGAGCTCCGGGATTGCGGTGTAATTGTTGATAAATAACTTTAAGTTTGAGCAAATAATCAAAAATAGCTGACAATATCGTCCGACTTACGATCCAGTCCGACTTTCGATCACTCTACCCTAATAGTTATATTTTCTTGCAATATCAGTAAAGCTCGACATTTCTTGTTACAAATAGTACATAAAATATGTAAGATGAGTAAAACAGACAAATATTTCCTCACAGATTAGCTTCCATAATTTATAAATGTAGCTTTATATAGGTATGCCATAACTGAGATTAAGATTACTTCACTTATCATATCACCATATGTATTTTAAATATGCAAATTCTTCCTATTTAATTAATATGACTAAAAACACAAATATCTCTTTCAGCAATTTTTGGTAGTAACATTTTTTCATATTTATTGTCAAGCTAAAAGAAATGTAAAATAGAAGCAACAATCATAATTTTAAGTTAACAATTAACAATGATTAACTGACTTCTGTCCAACTTTAATAATTGTCATAAAGACATTTATAAGGAATCCTCACTGCTTAGTGATTATTTTTAGTCTTTAACATATATATGTTCAAGTGTCAAGTTACTTCTACAAAGTCCAAGGGTATTTTATTTCAACTGGAGACAATTCAGAAACCACTTATCATAGTTGGAGAAAACCTTCATTGTGATTGGTTGTCCAAGTTCTCATCACGGTGTTTAATGTCCGAAAGTGGTTGTTTCATCAATAACAAAACCCCTTTGGCTCTTTGTAGAAGTTCACTTTTCGAACCGGCAACAAGTTCTCCACGTGAGCGAAGAAAATCTTTCAATTGTTTTACTTTAAACTGATCGAGATCGGCAATTGATACGTCCATACAATCGGTTGTTTACATTAACGACTGAACCGAGGAAAGTCGTACTCACCGGAAGTCGTAGTAAAACAAAGGAGAGCTCCAATTCGACAAGGGAGGAGGTAACAACGGTTATTGGACTGGGCTATATAGTGGGAACCCACGATCGTCGTGGAAATCTGTCGCGGAAAACACGACAGCACTTCATGGATTGGTACACAGCACACGTATATTTTGTGTAATCCTTTAAAATAATATGGTTTGTTGAAACATTTATCAAATCCATCGGGCCAGCAATGCCGCAGCTACTTATATTTGACGGTCATTCGTCCCACAACAACCTTGAATTCACTGAAACTGCAAGACACGAAAAACACATAATTCTTCTTGAATTACCTAGTCACACGAGCCATTGGACACAACCTTTTGATAGGTATGTATTCAAATCGCTTAAAAATCATTGGAACGCCGAATTGGATAATTTCATTCGCATGACCGGCATTGCAGTTGGCCACGCCCAATTCCTCAAAGTATTTTCACAGGCTTGGGAAAAAGCAATGACGCCAAATAATCTTAAGAGTGGATTCAGGGCAACCCTGGTGCAATACCAGATGAGGCATATTCTCCAACTGACGTACTCGAACCGGCATCCAATGTTCAAATGCAAAATGTCAGCGCCGAAGGTCTAGACAAGTCTGCACAAGATGATTCGAATGGGTATGACGATGCTAACAACACACTTACTACAGTTGCAGCAACGGACCAATCACTAGCTGCAAATATTGTCTCATCCACACATGATACAACACTGGAATCTAATGTTGTTTCCTCAATAACTTTGTCGATGCCAATAACTAAGGATGGTTTGTGTAATCTGCCATTATCTTTAGACCCAAATGATTCCTTAATCTACAAATTAAACTATGCTGATGACACCTCTCTGAATGACCTTCCTGACGACGAACTCCTTGCTGACATGTTAATAATTTGTAACAGCGAAGAGGGGCAAAACGAAAAAACCATACAGTGTATAGAATGCACAGACGACATAGCGCTTGACGTTGTTGAGTCAACTCTGTCCACAGAAAAACTACTAATCTATACTGCGGCTTTAGCTAGTAACATGGACATTGAAAATGATTCTATATTCCAATCTTGGAAAAAGTTCAAAACTCGAGGAGCAATGAGCTGTGACGAAAGCAGTAAGAGCGTTGCCCAGTCGGTGACAGACGAATGCTTCCCTGTTCCATCATCTTCTTTAAAACGCAAACGACCAAATAAGGAGTCATATTTCGTGATCTCCGGAGATGAGGTGTATAGACAAAAAAGGGAAACTCAGGAAAGGAAAATGCGAGAGATTGAGTGAAAAAAAACCTAAAATAGAAAAGGCTAAAAGACAATTACTATAACAGGAAGAGAAGGAAAACAAACAGAAACTAGAACTGTCCGCATAGCCCCCCGCTCCACTCTGACTGTGTCCAAGATTATTGAAAACTAAGTCTACACGGAAAATATATTATTTGTCAAATTATAATGTTTAACACATTCAACAAAAATAAAAACGTCGTAGCATAAAAACTGTAAGAGGAGTTGCACGGACAAACCATGTACCCTTTCAGCCAAATTCACAAATAAAAAAAATAACTAAGTTCAACAATCTATATTTTTTGGTAAGATTCATGAAAATCAAAATCCTTACAACGTGCACATCTTTGATATGAGTACAAATGTTCTGCAATGTAAAAACTTCCTAATTTACAAACTGTAGGAGGAGTTGCGCAGACAAACCATGTACCCTTTTTGCCATATTCACACAAAAATGGCTAAGCTCAACAATCTATATTTTTTGTAAAAATGCACAAAAATAAAAATCCTTACCACATGCACATCTTTGATATATGTACAAACAATCTACAATATAAAAACTTCCTAGCGTAAAAACTGTAGGAGTTGCGCGGACAAACCATGTACCCTTTTAGCCAAATTCACCAAAAAAAGACTAAGTTCAGCAATCTATATTTTTGGTAAATATTCATGAAAATCAAAATCCTTACCACATGCACATCTTTGATGCATACACAAAGGATCGGCAATATAAAAACTTCCTAGCATAAAACCTATAGGAGGAGTTGCGCGGACAACCCATGTACCCTTTTTGCCAAATTCACCAAAAAATGACTAAGTTCAACAATTTATATTTTTGGTAAATATGCACAAAAATCAAAATCCTTACCACATGTACATCTTTGATATATTTACAAATGATCTGCAAAATAAAAACTTCCTAGCGTAAAAACTGTAGGAGGAGTTGTACGGACAAACCATGTACCCTTTTTGCCAAATTCACAAAAAAATGACTAAGTTCAACAATCTATATTTTTGGTAAAAATGCACAAAAATCAAAATCCTTACCACATGCACATCTTTGATATATGTACAAATGATCTGCAAAATAAAAACTTCCTAGCAGAAAAACTGTAGGAGGAGTTGCACGGACAAACCAAGTACCCTCTATGCGGACAGACAGACGGACAGACAGGGAGAAACCTTTATACCCCCCCCCCCAAACTTTGCTTGCGGGGGTATGAAAACGGGAAGAAACCAAAAGAATGAAAGAAACAATCAGCAATAAATTAAATGAAAATAATGAAAATAAGAAAAGAGGACAAAAACAATTTTACAAACTCCTTAAGTTTACAAATGACACATATACATTTTGATTGGACTGACATCATCAGTATTTGCAAAAATGAATTAAGCTGAAAAATCTTAGTTTAGTATATGAATGATACAAAGCATATTGCAGAGGCGTAGCTGCATATACGTTGTCACGCCATGGCGTCCACATCGTCAGGTTATAAAAAATTAGGATATTGAATTTATAATAATAATACTTTTTTGTATTCTTATTAAAATTCCTTCAGTGTTATATTTCACGTACATGGTTTTTAATTACAACACTATTTCATTCAGGTATTCATTTGGTCCTGGTCTTCCGTAATTGAAATCGTCAAAAAAGTGAAATACAACCGAATTGATATCAAACTGTGACGTGTTTAAACCTTATTTATAATAAACATTGAAATTTTTTCAATTTTATATCACGTTCATGATCTTTAATTACAATACTATTTCATGCAGGTGTTCATTTTTTCATGTTCTAACTAAAGGTCTTTATCAAACAGCCTCATGCGGTTTACATGTAATGCAGTTAGTACGTATTTAAATCACATAAGGCTATTTCTATTTTTCATACGATGGGGGGAGGGGTGGGATGATTTTTCAAGTACATCAATCTGTCCTGTTTTCATGTTGGGCGGAAGTCGCTATTGTACATTCGAAATATTAATTGCGAATTGATCAAGTATGATGCACGTGTTACCTGTCTAGTATATTATGGGGTTTTTTTCTCGATCGACAGTTCAGAGGAGATGTGGCTATATTGGTATTTCTTAAGACAATGGCAAGTTATAATCCAACCAGTTTTACCTCGTCACTTTTTACTGAAGTACCTGTACTAAGTCAGGAAAGTGAGCGGTCATATATATGTGTGTTAGGGATATCGAATTTGCCTATTTCTACGATTTTTCTATTGAATTTTTGGAACTTTTCCGACGATATGATACTTTTTTTTTCATTTTATTATAGGTTGTGAAAAAGAAATATGACGATGTACCTGCAACATGACCTCCAAGAGAAATTTTGCAAGGCGGAACAATACTGCTTTGGGGTCTGAGAACAAGCTGAAACCTCTCTCAAAACTGTGGATTTGAGTTGAAAATACCAAAAAATAATGAAAAAAATTAAAATAAAACGTCAATGGCTAACGCTGTGGGACCCCTCAGAGATTCACGGGCCCTTTCGTGGATTTCCGGACCCCGTACCGATGTACCGGCCGAACCCTCCTCTCATATGCCCTGCTTTTTACCATCCTAGATTGTGTAAATCCAGTTCTCTAACCTTCTATGGATACAATGTTATGTGTTTTGTTAAGCATGCCAGGAGCAAGCGCTACTGCTGAGATGTCACTTAGTGTACTGAGACGTTTGAAAACTTGTGTTAGTTCGACTATGAAGAATGACAGGCTATCTTCCCTAGGATTGATGCATATTCACCGAGATTTTGAAGAGGACTTGTATAAAGCAATGGAGGTGTTCGTATCTGTTAAGACACGACGGGCAGATTGTTGACAATTTTAGGATATTTTGTCTATCAAAGTAATTAAAATTGTACTTGATTCTATGTTATATGAAACCCTGGAATGGCCCCAGATCTCACCATTTTGCATCTCGTCGAAAGTAATTATGGCGTGCACACTATTAATCCTCAGCTACGTCCCTGTGTTGAGTAAATGTACGTGTTGTAGTAGTATACAAAATTATATACAGATATGTAGTAAATGTACTTGTTACGATTTGATTTGATTTTTGGTGTTTAACGCCACTTTCATCAATATTTCAGCTATATCATGGAGGCCAGTTTTAGTGGTGGAGGAAGCCGGAGTGCCCGGAGTGCCCGGAGAGAACCACCGACCATGGGCAAGCAGCTGGTAAACTTTATCACTTGCAGCTGCGTGTCGAGTGCACCTTTTTTGTAATTTACAAAGCCGGGCGCGAACCCACGCCGTATTGGTGATAGGCTTGTATGAGTTGTTAGATCCAGCGACCTAACTCCTTGAGCCACCCGGGTCCCTACTTGTTACGTATCTGGGGGGAAATTACATGGATATATGGTAAATGTACTTGACAATATAACGTATGCAATACAGGAACAAAACAAGCAATGGAAGAATTCTTTTATTGTTCTGGTTCATCTTGGGTTCATTCACTTAACTTTGAATTTTCCGACATTGGTTCATCAATTGGTCAATAATTAGTCACAAACATTTTTTTCCCTGGGAAAGATATGAATTACGTAACCCCGCCCTTTTCGGCGGAATTTGTCTGACTATGATCTTTTACCTCTTCACTATATATATTTTTAGAATTCAGGTGTTTTCTAAATGTCACTATTGTGAACGGAACAAGAGACAACTTGAGTAAAATGAAAATTGGCTAACATTCAAATTACAGTTAAAAATTATGTTTTGGTAACAGCCTGAGTTCTGAAAATATAAATAGTAAAGATGAACAAATATAGTCCTGAAAATCCCGACAGGTGACAAAGGGTACATGTTGCATTTGGTTTAATTGTAATTGGTTGGAAACAATCAACGAAATATTTTTTTGGTTCAAATCCAACTTTATTGCCAGGCATATATACTAATTATTACATGTTACAAACAATTAATTACACAAACCGTATGTTCAAAAAGTAGAGTTCTCTGTCATTATGCCTCCCGCAAACAAAGTTTGGAGGGGGTATATAGGAATCAGCTTGTCTATCTGTCTGTCTGTCCGTCTGTCTGTCCACACTAACCTTTTTATCGCTTCTCCTCCTTCATGGCTTGTAGGAATTCTTTGTATACTATTAGATCATAATGAGTAGATGTGCATGTGTGTAGGGTGTGCCAGTTTATTGAGGAATAATTGTACAGTAGCATGTTGGACTTAACATTTTTATGCAATATCGCAACCCCTCATACATGGTTTTTCATCCCTTCTCCTACATGGTTTGACGGATCTCTACAGACTTGGTAGATTATTAAATCATAATGAGCATTGGGTAGACAAAGAGGGAGCGAAGGGTATTACTTTGTGGTCCATCAGGCCACAGTTCCATCAAGTTAGCATTATGTTTATCACGACATCCGCAATTAAGACATCTATGCAGAGTAAAATACGCTTTTCATCTCGCATTCGATGACAAATAACATATATACATATTACATTATAAGAACAGTAAAGAACTATTAAGCGCTATCAGTGTCATAATAATGTTTCTGGCAAGATACAAAAGCTACTGCAAACTGACTGGCTGTCTTCCCGAGATATTTAAGAAATAATTCTTGAGGTTCTGTATATTGCTGATATATAGGCATATTGAAATGAACTACGAATGTAACAGATATTCAGACCACAACCAGTCAAACAAAATATTTGTTGTTTTTACACCAGAACAGTTTATCTGTTAAGGGAGATCTGCAGTCCGATAATTCGACAGCTTATTGTAACCAGAGTGAAGCAAATAATGCGTAGTCCAGTTTCTTACATTTTTCCAACATGACGTTAATGTGTGGCCCACATGCAGGTTTCTTATAAACATGTACCACTAGATCCATTCTTTTTTATGCTAACATGTACATGTACCATTCTTTTTTTATGGTTGTCCCCAGTTTGAACAAAAAGACACCCTTTCCTTTCACCAAACAAAGAAATTGATTTAAGCGTTGTAAATGTTGTATATGTATATTATTTGTATGGATGTTTCCGTGGAATGTAGGACAGAAAGTCACAGCACAAAAGGTCACAACTGATATATTTTGGTGAAAAGTTACAATTTGTAATTTGAAAAAAAAATCCACTAGTATTTAAAATTATACGTGGGTTCACGCCCGGCTTTGTAAATTACAAAAAGGGTGCGCTCGACTCGCAGCCACACGTCATAAAGTTTACCGTTGATTGGCCATGGTCGGTGGTTTTCTCCGGGGTTTCCGGCTTCCCTGACCACTAAAACTCGTCTCCATGATAAAAATGAAATATTGTTTGAAAGTGAGGTTAAACTGACTCTAAAAATCAAATAAATCAAAATTATTTTTTGTATCAATTGAAAAAAGACAGTAGAAAAAAATCGGTCTTAGCTTAAATAATGGTATTGTGATTGACATTTCTGTCATAAAAAAATTGTAAATTTGCAGTCTTACATGTAACAATCAGTAAATGTCAATTGAAAAATAATAAAGACGCTTAAAGCTTTACAGGAAGGATCCCAAATTTGGATAATAATGAAAATAATCATACATGTATTAAGATGTATAACTTTAATTAATGAAAGCACCAAAGGTGATGTTAAGCGATCGAACATGCTTGCATGTAGATTTTTTGTATGCTATGCACAATCGCAAAATATCAGTATATTTCTAGAAAAAGATGTCAAACTTTGAAATAGTAAATTGAGAGCAAACTCCAGAGACATCAATATGTTATTCACATATAGGGGGAACTACTAATATAATTATTGAATAGTGCCAAAAATGGAAAGAACAGTTGGTGTAGGAGCTACTACTATAACATGCAACAACCCAGTTTTACATTCTATTACATTATTATTTTATTTCCCATCAACTGTTTACCAGACACTACATCTGTTTTGAAGGGACAAGCAAATCAATGTGACAGTCAAAGTGAAATATAGTGCATTTGTGGGTTTAATTTTACACCTTGGAAAAGGGAAATATTTTTCTATATGGTGTCTTTTTCGCGAAAGGGGAATGTGACTCTTGAAAACATTTACAACACTTATTAATAGATCTGACGATGAACTTTTATCCAATGATATACATTGTATATATATATAGCCTTCCGAAGACAACATCCGTGTCCTTTCCATTTTTATCTTTTTTGTTTTGAAGCCAACATCAACATTCAGTTCCCGGAATTCCCTCATCCATTTACGGACACCTACTGGAGTATTATACAGGTTTTTTTTTCATTATTTGTGTCCAAGTTTGTTTGCCGGTTGCCCTACATCGCTACTTTCATTTCATACTTATTTTTAGGTGGAACATACTTTAAAAGAATGTATTGTTGACATAAATACGTCAGCAGTGAGTCAAGATTAACAGGTCAAAACCTCTTCGGGATTTTCTAGACTTTTCATTAGATAGTACGTCAAACATTAGAACACGTGTTGTCTAAAGCACTGGTTCCCAATCCTGAACAAAACTACGATGGTCGAGAACTAACAACACTGACAAACCAGTTGAATTGTAACTCCCAGCAGCGTAGGATATAAATAGACTATATGTTTTAAAATTTATTCTAAAATTAAAAACAGAAAACACACATTTAGGAACAGGGCGGAAGGTTGCGACACATGTTGTGTAAAGCAGTGTCTTCCGGTTTACACGAGCGCTAGCATTAAACCATATCTCACTAACGCTCGATCGTTTAAAAAAAATGGATTGTTATTACATTTTTAACTCAAATTGTGACTTTTTGTCCGATAAAAATTGTGACTTTATGTCCCATGACTTTTTGTCCGTTTACAGTTTCCGACAAGGTAATTTGTTTTTTATATGTATTGCATGAATGCAAGTGTCAGCCTTGATCCACTTATAAATTATTAATCTTTTGGGGATATTTTTCACTTGCAATATGCATAAGTGTAAATTTGTTTACAATACATTTTTTATTAACATAAAATGAAAAATACGTGTACAATCAATGTTTCGACTGGTCCTGTGTTTTTTTTTTACTTGACTGAAGAAAGTCTTGTCGATTAAATATCGGATGTGCCAAACCTGGTTGATTTTGATATTGTTTAATTGTCTCTTATACTTTGTATATGTGTTGTTTTCATTTATTTTTGTTATTCAATATTAGTGATTCAATTACTTAGGTCGTTGGATCTAACAACTCATACAAGCCTGTCACCAATACGGGGTAGGTTCGTGCCCGGCTTTTTAAATTACAAAAAGGGTGCACTCGACTCGCAGCCGCAAGTGATAAAGTTACCAGTTGCTTGACCAGGGTCCGTGGTTCTCTCCGATTTCCTCCACCACTAAAACTGGTCGCCATGATATAACTGAAATATTGTTGAAAGTGGCGTTAAAACACCAAAGACAGCCATTCAAAACTTCTGCATGGACTACGACAATGACACCAGAATTTTAGGAAACTCCAAATAAACAACTGATGAAATTTTTTATTACTGGCTTTGACACCTTTAATTTCAGGACAAACAAGTATAAATTAAGAACTTTTACAATATATCGAAACAAATACTACATATTTTCAAATCAGTCAGAACAAATCTGTATGCCCTATATAATAAATTTTCGGGTGTACATGTATTTGTAAATATAAGATGTTGAAAAATATATTTACGTTGTATCAGTATTCAAATTCGGATTATATAATAATCAAATTAAATCAAATATCTATAGCTAAGCTACATACCAGGGGCCGTGTCAACAAAGCTGTCTTAGGACTAAGACATATCCTAGGATGGTCTTATGATATATCTCAGTCCTAAGTCGGGTCAATGAAAGTGTCTCAAGTTAAGATATCTCCTAAATATTGTCCTAAAGTTAGGACAACCAAAAAGGTGTCCTAAGACTATCCTAGGATAGTCCTAAGTTAGGATATCGTTAGGATGTCCTAAATTGAACAAACATGGCCGCTGTTTATTTACATTTGATAGGAAGGGCACACAATATTCGTCGAAATAGAGTGTTTAGAGACCGAGATAACCCATTGGTGGTGACATTTGACAGCTTTCTGAATAAAATACTTTTGTGGCGTTCAACTTCATCCAAAAGCGTTTGTAGTTCGGACTCAGTAAAATTCGAACTTCGTTTCCTACTCATAATGACAATATACAGTACCGCTGGCAAAAACGATTTGTAATAAAATTGAATGTACATGTACGTCAGCTTTATTTATAATATAAAATGCACGAGATTGTCCTTTAACCCTATACATGAACGACTGTGTGACACGGTGACACTTTAAATTGAATAGATTTCTCTTACTTGTACATTGTTGAAAAGTTTTTAATTGTTTAAATGAAATATTAGA
The DNA here is from genome assembly GCA_002080005.1 of Gigantidas platifrons. NCBI lineage: Eukaryota > Metazoa > Mollusca > Bivalvia > Mytilida > Modiolidae > Gigantidas > Gigantidas platifrons. Next base: position 19,744 of record MJUT01042078.1, on the reverse strand, counting down.
AATACAAAAAGTTATCATTCAACTTTTATAATAATTATTTTTTAAAGTCATATTTTATTTTCAATATAAATCTTATTTATTTAAATTAATTTTATGTACATGTATTTATTGCTTTGTTTATTATGTTAGGACAATCATAAGACCATCATAGTTAAGATAGTCCTAAAATAGCTTTGTTTTACAGTCTTATATATGTCCTAAGATTATCCTAAATTATGTGCTAGGATATGTCTTAGGACAAATCTTAGGATAGTTTCATTGACACGGCCCCAGCTGTCTATTTTTTTTTCTTTTTTTAACCAATATGGGATTTCTTGAACTTTAAGATCGAAATACTTGTATACAAGTATTGTCAACAATACTTGTATAAATAATGTATTGTTATCCCCCCCCCCCCCAAAAAAA
>MJUT01042061.1:615241-659407 GCA_002080005.1 Gigantidas platifrons | reverse complement strand
TAACAGAAATTACATGATGACGTCAAAATCATGGAATAACATGAAGATATGACGTCAAAATAATGGAATAATAGATCTATGACGTCAAAATCATGGAATAACATCAAAATGTTCATGTTAGACCATGGTTTGTAAAAGTTGATTACTGCATAAGGAATAATGCGTATTTATGCTACAAAGTATTAAATTCCATTTTTTTCTATGCCAACAAACACTGAAATAAATTTATCAAAATAAGATTTTAAGCTTGTACATTTCTTTTCTATTTCTTACATTATATATCCTACACAATAATTCTGACGTTTTTTTCTTTTCATCAATAGAACGATATTTATTTTGACAATCAAGCGCATCTAGTCTCTCACCTGGTTTTCAATTTAACTTTTTTTTTTTTTTTTTTTAAATTTAACAGCCATATTGGATGGAGAGTGTGGAAGTTATAGATAACTTTAAGAGCGGACCAACCAAAGAAAATTCCAGCTCAATATTTTTGTTTATCAAAATATGCATAACCGGTATAAATCCACTGAAAGAGAATTTTCACAGAAAACCCAGAAGAAATGATGCAGCTACAATTAAATCGAGTTGATTTTGACTTCAAACTAAGCAGTAATCTGCAATTCAACAAATTCAACAAATGTTTTAGTAACAGCAACCATCTTGAGCGAAGGAAGAGGCTGTCGGACACAAATATGAACAGATATCACGCATGGTTCAGTTGTTGCAGAGGATAAGATTTAAAGGTGAATGTTTACGACGGACGACGGACAACAAGTGATGGTAAATGCTCACACTTTGGCCATGTGAGATGAAAAATCTAAAGCATAGAATTTTATGGGAAAATGAAAAGTGTGTCATCGAATTCGCGTTTTTGGTCCAGATCTCGTAATTTAATATACTTTCTAACAACGGGGGAAAATCCATATTTCGTGTAAATGTAAAAAATAAAACAAAAACAAAAACAAAAAGCACTATGACTCTGACATGAACACAAATTATGTGAGAACATGTTGCACTGTCTGATATCAATTATTATAAAAATATATTTATATACAAGATTATTTACAAATGTTCGCCACTTATAATGATAACCTTTACAAATATTCAAACATCAAAGTTTATTATAGATTAAATAGGGGCCCGGGTGGCTCAATGAGTTAGGTCGCTGGATCTAACAACTCATACAAGCCTATCACAAATACGGCGTTGGTTCGCGCCCGGCTTTGTAAATTACAAAAAAGGGTGCACTCGACTAGCAGCCGCAAGTGATAAAGTTTACCAGTTGCTTGCCCATGGTCGGTGGTTCTCTCCGGGTACTCCGGCTTCCTCCACCACTAAAACTGGTCGCCATGATATAGCTGAAATATTGTTGAAAGTGGCGTTAAACACCAAAAATCAATCAAAATCAAATCTATAGATTAAATGTATTTTGAGATCAGATCTGTACTAGTTTCCATGTAGAGAAAAATGTTTTGAATGGAAGTTTTAAGTTCACAAAATAAAACAAAAAAATAATATGATTCGTATTTAAATTCTTACAGAAAGATGAGAATAAAGTGCCATTGAAAGAGGAATTTGATGTTGGGTGAAAAGTTCGATATGCCTGAACCACATCAGTGATGGGATTGTTTGTTAACATTCTCACTTCCAGTGCCGTATATCGTGAGTTTGAATCCCGGTCGGGTCAAACTAAAGACGATAAAACTGGTATCTGTTGCTTCTCCGAGCTAGACCAATAGCATGAAGGAGCAAGAGCAAACACTGGTTGGCCCGGAATCAGGATAACGTTTTTGTGTGGCGTGGCATGTCTGCTAACGGACTTTTTTTTATTGGGATGGGACCATAAAAATCAAAATAAGTGTGTTTGTCCAGCACAATGCGGACATCATTATCACATCGAAGTACAAATTGGAATCGCAGTATAGTCTACCTGGCAACTTACTCATTAAGTGTTAAACACCAATCACCCAATGGCCATTTTTAAATGAGAAAAGATATGTACATGTATATAACATGTCTGTTTGACATAAAAAAAAATCAAAATACCTGAAAATAATGCTTTGTGACGAACTATCTCAAATTCAGAAAATGGCGAATGAGGAAGTTAAATCGTGACGTGGTTTATATTTTGTCACGATTATAATCAATACTGACGCGTGATATTCCTAATAATAGATATAGTGATCTTTAAATTCAATGCTTGAACATATTTAATAATAATTCTTTAGAAAGGGCGGTAACCGAATCGACAACGAAACTAAAGGCCCACTAGAGCTTGTTAATCGATCATTTGATTATTCATGGTTTATGTTGAATCAAGTCCAGATTTTGAGGGAAAAAAAGTATTTAATGTTTTACTCTAACTCATTACAATGTGGCTTAAAAAATTAAACATTTTGGTCATTGTTTGTCCTCTTATATCTCTGACATCGTAAAAGTTTGAACAAATCTGTTGAAACACTCCAGACAGGAATTATTCAAAACTGAAAAAAAACTGGATGCAAGCAAAGCTTAAAATAAGATAAAGTGCTACGCAGAGTAAATTATGAAACGACAGCAGCATGTCGACAAGGAACAGTTGAACAATTGCATATTAAAAGCAAGGTGGCTACTATTATTTTGTTTGACACAGTAAATATCTGGACAAAATAATGAGTTGAACACGGTAATTTGCAGGAAACAGTAATTTGCTGGACAAACTGTATTTTTGATATTTGTCTTTTTTTGCTCTTTCAATTATTAAATATGCCTTCCAAATAGGCAAATTGCGAAATTTGGCCCCTGTTAGATCCCTTTCGACATGAAATAGCAAAAAGTTTTATGGTTCATCATCATTTCGCAAAAACCTCCATCATTTATTGGAATTGTTTGTTAACATTCTCGCCTCGAGTGCCGTATTGTGAGTTTGAACCTCGGCCGTCTAAAACCAAGACTATAACACTGGTATTTGCTGCTTCGTCGCGCTAGACACATAGTATGAAGGAGTAAGAGCAAACACTGGGAGGCCCGGAATCAGGATAATGTGTTAGAGTTTAATGACATGTCTGATAGCAGACTTTCTTTCGGTGGGATAGGACTATAAAAATCCAACTAAGTGTTCTTGTCCAGCACAATGCGGACATTATCATTTCGTCGAAATACAAATTTTCCTGGCCAGGTTGTGGTCTAGCTGACAACTTGCTTATTTAGGGGTAAGCAACAATCATGCAATGGACATTTTTAAATGAGAAAAAAATATGAATATATTAAGTCTGTTTGATATTGTTTTCAGATATTTAAGGTGTTGTCATGTTTTCTGAAGAAATATCTCAAATTCAGAAAATGGCGAATAAGGAAGTTAAATGGTGACGTGGTATATATTTTGTCACGATTATAATCAATACTGACGTGATTTCCCTAATAATAGACCTAGTGATCTTTAAGTTCAATGCTTGAACCTCTTCAATAATAATTCTTTAGAAAGGACGGTAACCGGATCGACAAAGAAACTAGAGGCTCACTATGGCTTGTTAATCGATCACTTGATTATTCATGGTTTATGTTGAATGAAGTCTAGATTTTGAGAAAGAAAAAGGTATCTTTAAATCATTTTCATATAATATCCGATGTTTAATTCTAACTCATTACGATATGGCTTAAAATTGAAAAAATAAACATTTTGGCCATTAGTACCTGTTTGTCCTATCATATCTCTGTAATGGTAAAAACTACAAGACTATTAAAACACTTCAGACAGGAATTATTAAGAACAATATCAACTGAATAACCTGCAATGCAACACAAACTTAAGACAAAGTAAAGGGCTACGCAGAGTAAATTATGAAACGATAGCAGTATGTCGACAAGGAACAGTTGAACAATTGCATATTAAAAGCAAGTGTGGCTACATTATTTTGCTTGACACAGTAAATATCTGGACAAAATAATGCACTGAACACGGTAATTTGCAGGAAATATTAATTTGCTGGGCAAATTGTATTTTGAATATTTGTCTTCTTATGCTATTTCAAGTATTAAATATGTCTTCCATATATGCAAATTGCGGAATTTTCCCCCTTTTAGATCTCTTTTCGACATAAAATAGCAAACAAGTTTTATGGTTCATCAGTTACACAATAAGATGATCATTTTGCAAACACCTCCATCATTAGAAATAGAAAACTCACATTTTCAAATTCGGCTTCCATCCATATCAGTGACTACATTGTAGGTGTACTATAATAACTTTATGTGATGATGTTAGTCAATTACTTGTGACAGATCTGTCATTGTTTCATGAGTATTCCAGTTACCATCACCAGTGAAACAATGACGATATAACTGATACTCATATACAAGCAAAAACCGGATCGGTGGTATAACGTTGGATTCTCTCCTTGCGTGCGGTAGATCATGGGTTCAAGTCCCGGTCGAGTCGAGTCAAACCAGAGACTATAAAATTGGTATTTGCTGCTTCTCCGCTAAACACGCAGCATTAAGGAGCAAATGTAGACTGCTGTGCTCGGAAAGCGGATAATGTGTCCGAATGGAGGGGGGACATGTCTATACGTGGACTGTTGTTCCTGTGAGCTAGCACTGTCAAGATCCGATTAAACGTGTTGGTCTAGTACAAAGCGGACATCATCATCATGTCATTGTATGTAATTTGCTCTTGTCATGATATTGCTGAAAAATTGCTGATTTGGTATTGAACAACAATCATTCACTCATATACGAGCATGATCTATCAGGATAGGAAGTAATTTGAAAATTTAAAAAAGTTTTTAATTCCCTCCTTTTCATCCATTTTATGTATAAAAAACGGCAATAGATACATAATAATGTTATGTATGTTTCTGAAAAGTTTGTTCTTAAGGAATGCATTAAAAATCCTCATAAAAAATAAAGGAACAATAAATAATGTATACCCATATATATGGACACACCCTTTCTAACACATTTAGGTCCCTTGTTTCTTTTGTGTAATTCTGGCTAACAAAAGAAAACATAAATTTTGTAAAAGACAATCTCATGAATATTGATACCCAGTTTGATTCCAAAAAAATAAAAACAAACAATGGTCAACAAAACTTTTAAAAATAAAAAGTAAACGTTGAACAACGCTAACCCTAAATAAAAACCATGAGATAAACTCGGGTGCTGTGTTCCTGTTCCACTAGTAACGACTATCAGGATACCTAGCTTAAAAATCAGGTCATAGAATTAAGAAGAATAATGTCGGAATAGAGTCTACGACAACAGTAATGGAAACATACCAATGGTCGTCTGCTACTGAGATATTTGATAACTGTTAACTAAGTTCTGATAATGTGATGACTTAAGTTAACCACTAGAAACCCTTTCTTCTTCAGCTTCCTTGTTATCAACAACTCTATATCAATGAAATCCTAGCCTAAGTATACAACACACAGAAGATAACGTGATGACTTAATTTAACCACTAGAAACCCTTTCTCCAGAAGCTTCCTTGTTATCAACAACTCTATATCAATGAAATCCTAGCCTAAGTATCCAACACACAAAAGATAACGTGATGACTTAACTTAACAACTAGCAACACTTTCCTCTGAAGCTTCCTTGTTATCAACAACTCTATATCAATGACATCCCAGCCTAAGTATACAACACACAAAAGATAACGTGATGACTTAACTTAACCACTAGCAACACTTTCCTCTGAAGCTTCCTTGTTATCAACAACTCTATATCAATGACATCCCAGCCTAAGTATACAACACACAAAAGATAACGTGATGACTTAACGTAACCACTAGAAACCCTACCTTCTGATGCTTCTTTATTATAAACAACTCTATATCAATGACATCCTAGCTTAAGTATCGAGCACACAGAGGATAATATGATAACTTAACCACTAGAAACCCATCCTTCTGAAGCTTCTTTGTTATCAACAACTCTATATCAATGAAATCCTAGCCTAAGTATACAACACACAGAAGATAAAGTAATGACTTAATTTAATCACTAGAAACCCTTGAACCTTGCTTCTGAAGCTTCGTTGTTATTAACAACTCTATATTAATGAAATCCTAGCCCAAGTATACAACACACAGAAGATAATGTGATGACTTAACCACTAGAAACCCCTTCTCCAGAAGCTTCCTTGTTATCAACAACTCTATATCAATGACATCCTAGCCTAAGTATCCAACACACAGAAGATAACGTGATGACTTAACCACTAGAAACCCTTGCTTCTGAAGCTTCCTTGTTATCAACAACTATATATCAATGAAATCCTAGCCTAAGTATACAACTCACAGAAGATAATGTAATGACTTAATTTAACCACTAGAAACCCCTTCTCCAGAAGCTTCCTTGTTATCAACAACTCTATATCAATGACATCCTAGCCTAAGATACAACACACAGAAGATCATGTGATGACTTAACTTAACCACTAGAAACTCTTCCTTCTGAAGCTTCCTTGTTATCAACAACTCCATATCAATGACATCCTAGCCTAAGTATCCAACACACAGAAGATCATGTGATGACTTAACTTAACCACTAGAAACTCTTCCTTCTGAAGCTTCCTTGTTATCAACAACTCTATATTAATGTAATCCTAGCCTAAGTATCCAATACTCAGAAGACAGATTTACATCTTCGTCTTGGGTTTTAATGCCAAAGCATTAAAAACAGACTTAAATTGTGTTTGTCTATAATTTTGTTAATACAGAGGGTAGTCAGTGTGATCAAAATTCAATATTGAAATAGTTCATGATTATTATAATAAATAATGAACTACAAGAATTCTGGTTTTGTTATGTGTGTTTATGTGATATATCTATTGTCCTCTTGAAACATCAAACAGAAAAGCAACACCTCTCCGATTTTCAACCAGTAACCTATTGGTAGATCTTTCATAATCAAGTAAGCGTGGTTCTACCAGACCATCCTTGTAAGACAATAGTTGTCCATGACGTTGTCCATCAGGGGAGATAACCACGACATTGCTAGAATCACGACCGGCGACATACACGTATCCATCATTGTCTACGGAGATACCAAGTGGAAATTTTAAAACACGTTCATCTTTAAATTCCCATTGTGTTGTACCTTGTAAATCACAACACTTTACGGTATGTGTGTTCCAGTTTGTGTAGTACAGTTTGTCTCCAAATGTTGCTACGTAATTAACGCTAGACATATCTCTGTTAATGATATCACTTACGGATTTGTCACTGAGGTTTAGCATGTAGAGTAATATATTGTTCTACCTCTAATCGCCATGCTCCAAATGGCAGTATCGATGGAGATAGTTGCCATGACTTTCTTACTTTCAATGTCTATTATAGTAATGCATGATTTAACTCCACCTTCACATGATACAACAACGCTATTGTCTTCCTTAATATAAACTGCGTCAAATGTGTAGGATCCTATTTTATCTTTACCAATTTGGAATAATGCTACTCCTTCTTTATTCAAAAATTTTACAATATCTTTTTCGTAGCAGCAAAATACCATTCTACCATCTGGAAGTAAAGAGCATCCTGTGATCTTTTCTCCCGTTGTGCTTACCTTTTGTGTCAGACTGACATAGGTGGTTGGTCAGCTACCATTATCTAGGCTAGCTTGTCCTGTTTTCTAACTAAGGATAATTCACAAAGTTTTGTTTCAACAACTACTTCACCAAAGCTTTGAATGCTGGTGGTTGAGTTCTTCAGACTCGTATCTATATTGCATGATATTTTGGTTTGTTTAAGACTGTCGTTGTTCACTAGAGCATGCAAACACGTGTCGTGGGCTTCTACGTCATTCCTTATTTGCCTCAAGGCCAGAAATGTTTGCAGGTCTGATGCGTACTGTTTTATATTGACCATGTTTGTCTTGTATTCACTCAGTTCTTTCTGTTTCTCATCTAAGGATACCATCAATTCACTTGTTTGCCTAGTTAATATGGCTACAGCTTCAGTCAATTCATTCAGCAGATCTTCTTGTAACTTGTCAAGATGATTATTAATTTTCCCCCTTAGTTTCCGTAATTCATGCTCAATTATTGTTTTCTGTTCTATAATAGTACCTGAGCGGTTCTCTCTGTTTTGTCGAATTTTGTGGATATTTTCCATCATTTCGCGAATTGGTTGTTCTGTTTCATTGAATAAATGTGACGTCTTCACATTTTTAACTACATTTTTAAGAACGGTTAAATCTTTGCATTCATTGTGATCTTCCACCGTACAAATTCCGCAACAAGGACACCCATGCTCTTTACAGTATGATTGTAACCTTTCGCTGTGCTCGTTGCAGAACTCTCTAATTTCTAAATCGAACGACGGCAAACTTTGATATTCAGAAAAAGGTATGGTGCTATGGTTTCGGGAGGCGTTTGATAAACTGTGATGCACTGTGCAATCTACACAGAGTCCTTGATCACATTCAGGACACCAAACTTCTGATGGCTTAGAAATATGGCGGACATCACATATACCATAGGTAGATGGAGAACTCGTCATAATGTCGATATCCTGAAATATATTGTTTCAGTTCATATTCAAATTTAATGTGTTAAATTCCATTTTATTTCTATGCCAACAAACACTAAGATTTAAGAATAATTGATTAAAATCAGATTTTCAGTTTGCACATTTCTTTTCTATCTTTAACATATTTTATATCCAACACAATAATTCTGAAGTTTTCTTCGTTTTATCAATAGAACGATATTTATTTTGACAATCAAAATGTCTCTCAACTGGGTTTTCAATTTCACTTCTATTATTTTTTTAATTCAATTCATCTAATTATTATTATTATTGATGGAAAGTGTGGAAGTTACACATAATTTGAAGAGCGGACCAACCAAAGAAATGTTAGTTCAATGATTTTTTTTATCAAAATATGCAGAATCAGTATGTACTACTCATTGTGATGCAGCTGTAATTTAAATATGAGTTGATATTGACTAAAAATGAAGTAGCAATCAACAATTCAAGAAATTTCTATTCCTGGTAATATCAGCCATGGAGAGTTGTACCGTCGGACACAGATATGAAGAGAAACCACGCATGGTTCAGTTGTTACAGAGAACAAGATTTTAAGGTAAATGTTTACGTTTATGACGGACACCAAGTGATGGTAGATGCTCACCATTTGGCCATATGATACTACTACTAGTATATAAAATCTAAAACATTGCATTTTATTGGAAAATGAAGAATATGTCATACTCATGAAATTTGAATTGGTGTTTTTGGTGCATATTTCTTAATTTAATATACGTTCTAACAACGGGGGAAAATCCAAATTTCATGTANAAAAAAAAAAAAAAAAAAAAAAAAAAAATCTATGAGTCTGACATGAATGATTATTTACAAATGTTTGTCACTTATAAAGATAACCTTTGCAAATATTTAAACATCAAAGTGTATGATAGATTAATTGCATTTTGAGATAAGACCTGTACTAGTTTTCATATAGAGGGAAATGTTTTGAATGTTTAAAGTTCACAAAATATCACAAAAGAGTAATATGTTTCGTACATGGACTATTTAAATTTTAACAGAAAGATGAGAATAAAGTGCCATTTGAGGTTGGATGCAAAGTTTGATATGCCTCAATCACATCAGTGGTGATATTGTTTGTCCCGTTTGGGTCAAACCAAAGACAACTTCTACTATAAGCATGTAATATCAATGAGTATGAGTGATTGTGATATCAGGATTATATGTTCGAGTGTAGCCGTATGGCTGCTAGTCAACTGTTGTTTCAGTGGGCTATCACTATAAAAATCCATATATGTTTGCAAATAGTAGAAATGCAAATTGCTCTCGCCATAAGAAATAGCTGCGAAAATAGGTCATTTGGAATAAAGCAACATTCACTCACTCAATATGCCTGAAATAATGTCAGTACTAAAATCCAGACTGGACTTTCTCCGTGATTCGGTCTTTAACGTGGAGGGAATTTGGTACAATCCAGCCAAAGCCCCAAATCATTAGATACCTAAGATTGAGGATATGGACACCCTATGTAACTAGAGTAAAATAAACTGAATATAAAAACGACCGTAATCTTCTGCTAGAGTGTATGTTATTTAGTCTGCCAACACCCCACTTCTGGACAAAAACCGGACTTCATACAGTTCAGTCTTCTAGTCATCCACCAGCCTAACAGCATGTGTGATGATATTGAGTAACCATATATCTTATTTCTTGTTTTTTCTTGAATTTTCTTATTTTAATTACATTACCTGATTTTTAAAGAACAAATTTGACAAGCAAATAAACACACAAAAAACCCAACATATAATCGCCTCGTGAACCACCATTTATAATTTATATGTTGGCACTTCTGCAGTCGTCAGTACAATGGTTAAATTAATATATCAATATTAACATGCAGTAAAACATGGTGTATATATATATATATAAAACATCAAGAGTGTGAAAAATATTGGTTGCTGCCACCAGCCTCATGTTAGAGTTCTAATTGCAACATTAATGTTTTAATATATAAATGGCAAGAATATTCTTATTGCGTTGTGGGTAGCTGTATAAAGACCATTGCTGTCCATCATAGTTGGGGGTATGTGAAAATTGAGAGGTATCTCTTGAAAATTACAAAATGCTGTGTGGTGTTTGGGCGTATTGAAGACGTCCGACGCTTTGGTATCTTATTTGTTCAAAACTATTATTTGGTGCAGCTTAAACATACTTATATTTTCTGGCCGTGGGCAACTCAAAATTTTAAATGCGAAAAGATAGAAATTCTTACGACATGTTTGAAGATACCAAATGGGGTAATTAAAAGTCGTTAATCGAAGGACAGACAATACAATGGCCAAAGGTAAACAAAAGATCGAGCAACACGGACCCCACTAAAAACCGCGGGAGTCGGGCTCCTGTTTCTGCTTAACATAACAACAACTTAAAATACCTGAAAATAATGTCTTCTGCTGAAATATCTGAAATTCAGAAAATGGCGAATGAGGAAGTTAAATGGTAATGTGGTTTATATTTTGTAACGATTATAATCAATACTGACGCGTGACGCGTGAAATACTAGACCTAGTGATCTTCAAATTCAAGTGCTTGAACCTATTCGATATTTATATACAAATTAAACTCTAAATCATTATTTGGTTAATTAGTTTCAAATAGGTTTTAGAAGTGTACGGAAACCCGATCGATTCGCCACCAAAAAAAAACTAACTAGAGGCCCACTTGAGCATGTATATATCAATCACTTGATTATTCATCAACATGCTTTATGTTGAATCAAGTCTAGATTTTGAGAAATAAATATTTTATTAATTTCCATATAAGGACCCATGATTAACACTATTTCATTAATGAAAACGTAGATATCTAATTTAGTGCGCACGACGTGTTTCTGCTATAACTTTCATTAAAATCTGGCTTAAAGTACAAATTAAAAAAATTGGTCGTTGGTCCCTGTTATTCCTCTTATATCTCTCAAATGGTAAAAAGCTACAGCATATCTGTTGCATCACTTCAGACAGCAACTATTAAAAAGCATCAACTGAAAAAACTGGACGCAAGGAAAACTTAAAATACGCAGAGCGAAACATAATACGACAGCAGCATATCGACAAAGGAAAGTTGACCAAACTAGTATATAATAAAAACCAGTATGGCTACATTATTATGCTTGACACAGTAAATTGCTGGCCACAATATTGTGCCGAACAGAGTAATATGCTGGACCCAGTGTATTTTAGATATATATCTTCTGTTACTTTTTCAAATGTTAAATATGCCTTCCAAATAAATATAAAAAAATGTATATGAAATTTCCGAATTTGAGTCCCGTTTAGACCCATTTGAAATAAAATAGCAAAATATATTTTTATGGTTCATCAATAACCCATAAAGATTATCATTTGGTAAAAACCTGCATTAAAAGTCGAGGAATAAAAAAGAAAGCTCAAATGCTGCTTTGTTGGCACAATTATGTTGAGTTTATCTCTAAAACCGTAATATATTGAGGAAATCCGTCGACATACAGTCGGAAGCTCTCGGTGCAATCATTTGAAAGGAAAAAAAGACATCAACATTTTATGACGAAAAGACATTCTATATACCTTCCAAAATTTCTGAATTTGGAGCCCTTGTTGGATATAAAATAGCAAAACAAATTACGGTCCATCAATAACATAGTAAGATCATCATGTTGCAAAGATAAATGCTTTACAATTGGATGAAGATAAAATTAGAGACTATTTTACATGAAGACCAAAATTGAAGAACAGCAATACTATTTTTGCCCTTTTACATTTCACAGTCACAGTAGAGCATTCAATAATGAGGACAGCCAACGTACTAAGTGTGACATATCCCCGAACCCGCTGTTGAGCGGTATCCTTTACTTATGGACATCTTTGTAGTTTCGATGTCATTTGGCGTATATAATTTTATTTCCCATATGTGGGGCTAACAACAAAAAATCAAAAATAGAGTATACATTTACATGTATCTGTATTTGCTATCTTTTCTAAAATAAAACACTGAAGTTTTATATTGTTTATCTGTCCTACAATTTCGAATGTTGGATACAATTGTAGCATTATATATAAAAAAAAATATATCGCCATATAATTCCCTGTATGGATAGATTTGTAAATTTGTTATCAAAAACAAAAAAATGCACATTTACAGTGTCCCCTCAGATTTTGATGCCAAATGATTCAATAATACATGTATTTCGTACTTACAGAAGGCAGTGAGTGTATATGTAGGATATTATCAGGTACGATATTCATCTTACGTTCTCTAAGCAGAGTAAAACAAATATGATCGTATGGCAGTTGGATTTACAACTACCAATGCAATCAGTTCCTATCACCACTAACGTTGTGTGTTCGTACCCGTTCAGGTAAAGTGTGATAAAATTTGTCACTGACTTACGAAAGGTCGGTTGTTTTCTCCAGGTACTCCGGTTTCCTCCGCCAATAAAACTGACCGCCACGAAATAACTGAAACATTGTTGAAAGTGGGGTTAAGCACCATAGACCACCCACAAACCAACCACTATGTCAAGGTCGCCTGTTTTCTTCTTTTTGTTGTAGTTGGCTATATTGTTGACTAGGTCGCCTGTGTTCTTGTATTTGTTGTAGTTTGCTATATTGTTGACTAGGTCGCCTGTTTTCTTGTATTTGTTGTAGTTTGTTATATTGTTGACTAGGTCGCCTGTTTTCTTGTATTTGTTGTAGTTGGTTATATTGTTGACTAGGTCGCCTGTTTTCTTCTTTTTGTTGTAGTTGGTTATATTGTTGACTAGGTCGCCTGTGTTCTTGTATTTGTTGTAGTTTGCTATATTGTTGACTAGGTCGCCTGTTTTCTTGTATTTGTTGTAGTTGGTTATATTGTTCACTAGGATAATCATTTATACAATACACAGCCGTCATATCAAGTGAACCGCTATCTTATAAAATGTATTAGACGTAAATAGGAAGATGTAGGAGAACAGAACAGGAGAAGACATGATCAATTTATATAGAGCTTCCTGGGAGGGGGTTGGCTTCACTTTCACATCTTGTGAAACAATCTTTTTATATTCTTATACATGAACTCATGGATATCTTCTTTAGGTGAATAAACATCCTAACAACGTGTGCCAATCTAGCGACTTTAAAGCCTATATGACGAATCAGTAAACCAACTGTACCGTTTATTGGGACATACGAAGGAACGGACGGAAAGGTAAAGTAAAATTGTTTATGAGATCTTTATCAACACAATACTAGTAGTGGAAAACAGGAACGCCCTCCCCTGTTATTATGGTGGTTCGTAACGTATTCAGGAAAAGACAAAAGTTTTCTGGATTTCTAATTAATTTTAACCTTATTTTAATTAAAAGAGTTACGCCCTAATACTTATTTACATTTTCATTTTTAATTTAGGATTACCTCCCTTAGTCATCGATAAGCTTAAATGGCCTTGGTTGTGCTGTTTGGACGTCTCATTTTTCAGACTTTCGGTGTTTTCTTCCCAACTATATTGGAATTGAGCGCCACTCAACAAATTCATTATGGAAATGTAAATATGGTGCACTTAATCAATATCGGCTCCAGAATATTTTATGTATTTTATAATAAATGTAGATATCTAAATAAGTGTACAAGACACGTTCCTGGAATAACCCCTACACTGAAAGTCGACAGAACGGAAAGTTAAACAACTCAAAAATATCTAGGAGCAACAAAACCAAAGGGTCTAAACAAGACAGACAATATTATACATTTATTTCCCTTGCATAAGGGAGATATGAAGATTTGTTTACCCGAGAAAAGTCATATTTCCCGAGAGCAACGCCCGAGGGAAATATGACTATTTCGAAGGTGAACACATTTTCATATCTCCCTTATGTAAAGGAAATGAATGTTTTATTCCACAAGGCCAACGTTTTGGTGAATTATTAATAGTTTCTTTCAAGCTTCCCTCTTGGTTTTGTGATCTTGGTAATATAGTAAAGCAACTGAAATTATCAACTTACTTCTCCACAAGAAACTGCCGAAAACACTTAACTGCGGCTGCAGTACTCTTTTTGGTATTAATTGAGTCCTTGTTTAACAAAAGGTCTTAAATTTCATTGTCGTCTGCAAATCTGTAGTGGATCGTGGGGTGATGGGTGCCGGGGAGTCCCGAAGAGCAAACATGATGCACCACCACGATATTAGAATACGCCATTGAACACGCCTAAACTACCTACTAGAGAATATTACAGAATACTCGCTGTCAGAATAATAGATTGATGAGTAGTGCCAATTTATTACATTAGATGTTGGTGCTAAGATCAGTGCTGGGTAACAAACTCCTCTTGGAGTCTGAATCCCCCCACTTTCCCGACGTGGCCGGCCCTGTCAACCACCCGGCCCGCCTGTGTAGGGTGGCAGAGGGGGTCACTCGGGTGAGGGCCCAATCCCCGTGGGACATCCTCCGGGCAGGTCTGACCAATGGGCGGGCCCTGTACCGGAGGAAGTAGGGGTTTGGGTCACTGGGAAGAGTTTGAGATAGGATGGGGGCAGTGACAGAGGGGAAGTGATGTGGGGGTGGAGTTTAAGGGAGAAGACAGTGGTTTTTGCCAGGATAGTGAGGTTCGACGACTGGTGCTCGGTGGGTGCACGAAAAGGGAGGGACGCATCGTCTTGTGTGCATCATAAGGAATTTACTGGCTCCATGACCCTGATAATCAGCCAAGGGGGATCGTGACACAACTTCATGATTTGTTCCCTGAACTTCTTTGGAACAACCCTCCTTGTTGACTTCCCCTCTTCCCCCTTCCTCCACAGAATCCCTCCTTCCAGATCAAACACTTCTCTGTTTACCCAGTAGTACTTACTTCGAGGTCCCCCGTGAGCAATTCTCCCTCAGTTGGCTCCTCCGCCGTCTCCCTCCACCGGACCACCCATGCTAGTTCGGGGTCTACCCGCTGCTGTTCCTTAATTTCGTCCTCACCTGGTCCCTTTAAACTAATTCCTTCCGCCTCCTGAACAACTTTGACTCCCTTGACACTTTCCCATCGGAGCCTGGTTCCCACTTCCCCTGTGGAGACCCAGACCTCAGTCACCCGCGATCCCTTTACTTCTTCCGTGCGGTCTTGACCCTCATTGACGGGTTGATCCCGAGGCTTGTGTGCCAGGGGAACCACGTCATCTACTTCACTGTCAAAACCGGTCCAGTTCGATTGGGCCCGATTACAGTAGGGACACCCCCCACAGGGCAAGTCCTGCATCCTCACTCTTAGGCTGAATTCTGAACGGTGTTCCCCCCTGGGATCCTTGACAAGGCGTCCGCGTTAGCATGTTTTTTTCCTGGCCGATGTTGGATTTCCATATCGAATTGGCTCAATTCTTCGAGCCATCTGGCCAGCTGCCCCTGCGGTTCCTTAAAGTTCATCAGCCAGGTGAGACTGCTGTGATCTGTCCTGCACGTGAAATGCCTCCCCAACAGGTAATGTCTAAATTGTCGGAGAACCTAATAATCACCAGTAATTCTTTTCGAGGAGTGCAGTATTTTTGCTGCTCCGGTGTCAATGTGAGACTCGCGTATGCAACTGTCCTTTCTTCTCCCCTTTGATCTGAACCAGTTCTGCCCCCACTGATCTATCGGAGGTATCAGTGTCCAGTACAAAAAGATTCGTGGCGTTTGGCAGGGCCAGGACTGGGGCCCTCCCCATTGTCTGTCGCAGCTCAACGAGCACCTTCTCTTGCTCCTACTCCCATCGATATGCACGCTTTCCCGTTAAGGCCTGAAGGAGAATCGCCAGCTGAGTGTATTCCTTAATGAAGGCCTTATGTTAGTTAGTGAATCCTAAAAATCTCTCCACCTCCTTTGTGTTCCTAGGCCTCGGCCAGTCCCCTATGTCTTTGACATATCCTGGCCCAATGTGCATCCCCCTAGGTTCAACCCACCCAGGAACTCTACTTCCTTCTGAAACAGTTCACATCTTTTGGGCTTCAGATTCAGTTCGTACTCCCTAACCCTAACTAAGACCTCCCGCAGGTTGGCCAGGTGTCCCCCGAAATCCCTTCCCATGACTAGAATATCGTCTAAAAAGGCCAGAACCACTTTCCAATTCAAACCCCTGAGCACCAGGTTGATGACCCTCGCATACGTTGTGGGCGAGTTGCATAGTCCAAAAGCCATTCTAGAAAACTCAAACAACCCGTATTTTGTAATGAATGCGGTTTTGGAGCGGTCCTCTGGTTTGATTTTCACCAATATGCCAAATTGGCGTCAAGCTTGGAATACCATAGAAGGCCCGGTAGTCCACACACCACCGCACAGACCCACACCGTTTCCGGATAAGGACCGGAGCCGATGCCCACTCAGACACCGATGGTTAGATCGCCCCCGCCCCAGCATTTTCTTTAATTGGGCCTCTTCCTCCCCCGCAAACCCCAAGGGTGTTCGACTCATTCTCTGTTTTACTGGGCGACTGCTCCCCGTGTCAATGCCATACTTAATGGCATCAACTTTTTCCAAGTCGAACTCATTCTTGGCAAACACATCTTCGAATTCACATAATAATTCTCGAAGATGTCCCTGCTCCTGCCCAGTCAGTTCCCCCTTTGACTTTTCAAATAGGCTAACCAAATTTTCGGGGATTCACCGTTCGTTCTTCCCCTGGACCTCCTGTTCCTCGACCTTTACTTTTTTTTATTCCCACGGGCTCCACCTTCGGCTCTACCTCTTCAGCATAAGACAACACTACCCCCTTTTCCAGTTCTACATGGTGATCGGATAGATTTATCAAACAAACCACCGGATTGTTACCCCCTTTATACAGTGTTCGAGGTATTAAGATCTCTCCCCTGGTAGTTGCCCTCACAATATAATCCTTCCCAGAGACCCACTCAGCTGGGCCCCCACTCTCATGACTGAATCAGGGGGTACCCTACACCCCCTGACAAGGGACACCCCTATCTCCTTTTCGCTTACTAAGGGACTACCTGCTCCCCTGCTCATGGGTATTACCTCCCCTCATATCTGTAGCTTCCTCTCCTTGAGATGCAGGAACACCCCATTCGACTCAAAAGTCTAAGCCTAATAACATCTCCTCCTCTATTGGGGCCACATAAATGTCTACTGAGAACAGATGTGTCCCCAGGACTACTTGGAAAGGGCCCACAATAAACCCATTCATCTGCATTCCCTTTCCTGCTGTATTCATGACCACTTCCCTATGGATTGGCGGGGCAGGGTCCAGTGATTTCTAAAACTACTCCGACACCAGTGTCACATGTGCGGCTGTATCTACTACAGTACCTCTATTGGGACTGTAAACATCACCCCATTAGACAGTTTGAGCACCGTTACTGCTTCATCTTCCTCCCTCTCCTTATTGATCTCGTCTGACCCCTGCACTCTATCTGAGGTCTCTTCCTGTCCCTGAGTCGGCTCTTCCCCAAGGACTCTTCCATGTCCGTGCCCACGAGGGTGCCTTCCTCCTCCTCTGAGGACTCCTCACCTGAGGACCCATATCCTAGATAGGATCTTGCCGCCCCTTTACGATTGGGGGTCCCCCCAGATTACCTTCCTCCTCATCTGCAGACTCTCCACTCGACGACCCGACCCCAGCTGAGCCTGTACAAACTGGCCACCTGTGAGATTTTCATCCCCGTTTCTGAATGAACCTCAGGGTTCTGATCCTCGCCCCTTCCCTACGGACCCATAGTACCCGGAGGGGTTTTAATTGGCGAGCTTTCCAACTTCCCAGTTACCCAAAGGGGGCCTTTCCTTGGTTCCTTCCCCCCCCTCTTTTCAAGATGGGAGGTGCCACCACATTATTTACCTCATCGCCGTCCACCGATCCCTCGAGACCTTTACATTGACACTACGGGGCGGGATCAGGCCTCGTGAGTTCCTCCTTGTAGTTTAAAGCCCCTTAGTTTCCTGGAAAGACACTCGTTTTTTCATTTTCGGCGATCGCAAGTATTTTGGGCACTCCCTTTTGAAATGCCCCATTTCCCCCACAGTGGTAACATTCCTGTTTGTCGTCCCTTCTGGGGGACGGACTCCGGGATGGCGCTCTATACCAACTAGAACGACTTCTCTTTAACTCCTCCATCATTGCCGCCATTTGAGCTGAGAGTGCTGCAAGGTTGGACTTGATCTCCCCCACTTCCTTTCCCTGTGCCGAGAGCCCCTCCCTCAGCTCCCTCCTCAGAATTATCTCCTCTACTCTGTTCACCCCCACGACGCAGACCCTAGCTTCCTCATCGTCTACCCTGCCGTTATAGGGCCCTGGGGACACCTGCTTCACCTCTTTGCGAGGAGGGCGCCCATACATAGCCTGATGGCTGTGCTGATGCCATCGCATTTTATCAATGGCATCATCAATGGTCTTAGGCCAGATATTGGATGCATAGCTTCCGGCTTCCTTATCGGCTGCCCCCTGACAGAACCTCACTACCGCTTGTTGGTCCATGTGGTTCTCTGGTAACTCCCTAAAGGCCCAATGACAACACCCGGTCCGCTCAGTCCTCCAGGAGCTCATCCGGAGTCTGGCGCGCATTACTGAATTGTACATGGGCTGTTTCGGGGAGTTCACCGAACCCAAACCGTTTTTTCTAATTTACTTATCAGGTCCTTATAGGCCATGTCGTGATTCCTTTCCACCATTAGGGCATAATATTCGCTAGCCTTCCCATTCAGGCACCAGCACAACTGGTCCCTACATTCCCCTTCCGTCCACTCGCTCACTTCTGCATAACGTGAGAACTTAGCATAGAACGCTTTCCAGTTTGACTTCCCCTCAAGCTTTAGGGATTTGGGCAAATTTACACTCTTTCCTCTCCCCTTCTGGATCTTCTCCCCCTCAAACTCTTCCCTTCATCCGTAGCCTGTAGGGTTTTCGGGCTCTCTCCTCGGGGTGTATTTAGGCCTGCACCCACTATCTGGAATCATGGGAGTGTACTAGTTCCTCCCTCTTGGGCCCTCAAAGTCCCCCCTCTCGGGCGGGCTTGTCCCCTTTCCTCCTCGTACTCCTCTCTCCTGCTGAGGCCTCTCGGGGTTTCCTGCTCTCTTCCCGGGGTGTACCTTGCTCTATTCCTACTCTCCCTTGTCAGGGGGGTATTTTGGTCTCTATTTCAGCCACCTCCGGTGGTTCTCGGAGGGGACTCACGACCCCCCTATCTTGCCAATAATGCTCCCTATATGTTGGGAAACAGGCCTGCATGCCCGGCCCGTTTCGGTCTCAACTATAATCATGCGCCTCATTCCCCCTCTGCCTGGATGAGGCCCTACGGTGAAGGGGACCTTGTCCCCTGGGGGATGCATAACCAGCCCCCATGAATGTGGCCCTATTTTGGGAATCGTGCACATATGCCCGGTCCCTTTCCTCGCGGCTCGAATCCAACTCAAAATTATCACGACGCGCTCTCTGCACTGATGGCGATTTCGATTGTCCCGTAGCTGATTCACCTTGATTTCCCCCAGGACCCTCAAAATATCCCCTGTCCTCTTCCTCTGGAGCCTGTTTCTCCATGAAAGCTGAATTCAGCTCGCCATAGTCGTCCTCAAACCTCTCCGGTGACTGTGACATTTGCCACCACTCCCCTTGCTGTTTAAACTGATAGGGCTTTTCTGCATTTGTTGGACCCCGGGCTTGTTGTTCCCAATCCTTCCCCAATCCCCGTGGGTGACCTGGACCTGCCCCTTCCCACTCCTCTACCAACTGGTCGACACTCCTGACCCTCTCCTTATGCCTATCATCTAAGGATCCCCTGCTCTCCCCTAACCCCTCCCCCTCCTGCAAAGGGGAAAAATCCAAGCATCTTATGAGCTGTGGGGTTAACTTAAGATAGGGCACATGCCTTAAATCTTCTAAATGCATATCTAGAATCTTGTCGGCGACCTTTGCCCCCAGCTCCTCCATGGGACAAAAGTTAATGAAAATCCGCGACATCTCTCAAAGAAACAACAACACGTGTTTATTTTGTTTGTGTATGCGCGTGTGCAAATTCTTTCAAACGGACCAGATTTTTACATTTGGCCGCGTTTTTATGTTATAAATCTTCTCCCCCTAATACAACAATATCATGAAATTATTTTTCACTGGTTAACAGTGAATAATACATAAATACACAAAGGAAACTTACTAGGTGAATGAGAAGCAGCTCAACTCTTTCAAGATGGCTCTCGAAGTGGGCTGCTTCCGAATCTTGACTGGCAACCCTACTTGCGCACTTTCCCGTAACCCTGAAATTTTCTTTTAAGTTGACCTAGGACAATTTCCCCTTAAAGTGCCAAGACCTGTTGCTCAGTCAAAAATCAGGATGGCGGAGTTGCGGTTTCAACAAGAAACCGCTTTACCAAGCAATTTCCACGGGTCCGGGCTCCCCTGTCCCCCAAACCACTGTAGCTCATAGGGAAGCCGGAGGAGTCCCGGGTTGTCAACGAAGTTCCGCGTGACTCAGGTTCCCATTGAATCTTGAAAAGAGGGGGGAAGGAACACCAATGAGGTGGAGAAGTTTTTTCACTAACTACCATAGGGCCTTCATTAAGGAATACACTCAGCTGGCGATTACCCTTCAGGCCTTAACGGGGAAGCGTGCATATCGATGGGGGAGGAGCAAGAGAGGGCGTTCGTTGAGCAGGCAATGACCCTGCCAAATGCCACGGATCCTTTTGTACTGGACACTAATGCCTCCGATATATCAGTGGGGGCAGAACTGATTCAGATCCAAGGGGGAAAAGAAAGGGCAGTTGCACGCGCGAGTCTCACATTGACCACGGACCGGCAAAAATACTGCACTACCCGAAAATAATATCTGGCGATTATTAGGTTCTCCCGACAATTTAGACATTACCTGTTGGGGAGGCATTTTACGGTCAGGTCAGATCACAACAGTCTCACCTGGCTGATGAACTTTAAGGAACCGCAGGGGCAGCTGGCCAGATGGCTCGAAGAATTGAGCCAATTCGATATGGAAATCCAACATCGGCCAGGAAAAAAACATGCTAACGCGGACGCCTTGTCAAGGATCCCAGGGGGGAAAACCGTTCAGAATTCAGCCTAAGAGTGAGGATGCAGGACTTGCCATATGGGGGATGTCCCTACTGTACTCGCGCCCAATCGAACTGGTCGGTTTTGACAGGGAAGTAGATGACATGGTTCCCCTGGCACACAAGCCTCGGGGTCAACCCGTCAATGAAGGTCAAGACCGGACGGAAGAAGAAAAGGGACCGCGGGTGGCTGAGGTCTGGGTCTCTACAGGGTAAGTGGGAACCAGGCTCCAATGGGAAAGAGTCAAGAGAGTCAAAGTTGTTCAGGAGGCGGAAGGGATCAGCTTAAAGGGCCCAGGTGAGGACGAAATTAAGGAACAGCAGGAATTGCTCATGGAGGACCCTCGAAGTAAGTACTACTGGGTAAACAGAGAAGTGTTTGTTCTGGAAGGAGGGATTATGTGGAGGAAGGGGAAGATGGGAAGTCAGCAAGGGGTTGTCCCAAAGAAGTTCAGGGAACAAATCATGAAGTTGTGTCACGACCCCCACCCCCTTGGCTGGTCATCAGGGCATTCAAAGGACTGTCGAAAAGGTGAAGTTTAGATATTATTGGAGGGGGATAAGTACGGATGTATCAGCTTATGCTAAAGGGTGCATGGAATGTAACCAGAATAAGAAAGCAACGGTCAGAACCAGGCACCCAATGTTGTCCTATCATGTGGGGGCACAAATGAAAAGGGTGCATTTAGACTTTATTGGCCCCTTCCTCGGACTGAGCAGGGAAATGAGCATATCTTAATGATGGTCGACCAATTTACCAAGTGGGTGGAGTGCATCCCTTTGCCTTCCCAGAGTGCGGAGGAAACGGCAAGGGCCGCTGTGAATCAGTTCTTTTCCAGGTTGGGTGTCCATTCCAAGTGTTCACTGACCAGGGGCGGAATTTCGAGTCCGCTCTGTTCCGGGCAATGTGTGACCTGCTTCACATACATAAATCGAGAACGACCCCTTACCTTCCGTCGGCGAACGGACAAGTAGAGCGATGCAATCGTGCACTGATGGCGGCGGTGCGTTGCTTCATAGGCAAAAATCAGCATACCTGGGATCAATACCTCCAGCAGTTGGCGGAGGCATTAAGGGCCTCCGTAAATAGAAGCACTGTGTATACACCCAACATAGTGATGCTGGGTAGGGAGATTAGCTTGCCTGCGGAACTGATGCTTGGTGGCCCGGAGAAGACCGGGCAGCCGGAAGGGGATCAGTACGTAGGGGAGTTACAAACTGCCATTGAAGGTGCTCACCGGGTTGCCATGGAGAATCTAAAGCTTGCTCAGAAAAGAATGAAGAGGGATTACGATGTTAAAGTAAGGGTCAGGGAATTAAAGCCGGGGGATTTGGTGTACCAGTTGAACACTGCTACCATTAAAGGGAAGAGTAGGAAATTGAGCCCCTCATGGAAAGGGCCAGAGGTGGTGCTAGAGAAGTTGACCCCTTATCTGTATCGAATCAAGTTGAAGCGGGCGATACTCACAGCCAACCATGATAGGCTGAAATTGTGTCAGGACAGGGAGGTTCCAGTTTGGGTCCAGAGGTTGAGTCAACAGATTATTGCAGGGGCAGGAACTAGGGAAGGGGAAGATCGAGGGACTTCAAGTGGGAAACTGTACTCTGTATGTCGGAAGCCGTATACGGGGGAGCTCATGATCAGGTGCGAAGAGTGCACTGAATGGTACCATGGTACATGTGTAAAGGTAACACCAGAAGAAGCAGACACCATAGGGGATTTTATATGCTCGGGGTGTCAGAGACATCCCCGGGAGTTAGCATAGGTACAGAGGGGGCAGCTGATGGCACCGAGGCAGGTATTGGGGTAGAGGGGAAGAAGGGGAGGTCAAGCAGGCCCATTGAACTGAGGGGTCTGACCTGCCGGGCGCAGGGTGGCTGGTACATTGGCCCCCTGTGCCTTGTGGATTTTCTTGTTTTACAGATGTCGCAAGAAGAGGAGATCCTGAAGCTGGAAGACACGCTGTCGCTGGAGGACAGCGGTAGCGAGATGTTTCAAACGGCGGAGGGGGTCTCGTCTGCTGACGAGGCAGACGGGGCATGCCTGGCCGAGGAGGAAGGCGAGAGGCCGGAGGGGGCAGATGCCCCTAGGCCAGAGGGAGGAGGAGAGGCCGGCAGGGGTAAAGGCCCCGGGCACTAAACAGGAGACTGAGACTCCGGCCCAAGGGCCCGGAGGAAGAAGAATAAGGGCAGAAGACGATATGGGGCGGGGAGACGGGAGCACCGCCGTCGGCAGGCCCTGCAACATGCGGAGGCGACCCGCCTGGCTGGTGACAAGGCTCCGGGCTCCCCGGTCCCCCAAACCACTCTAGCTCCTAGGGAAGCCGGAGAGGAATTCGAGTCACACGGAGCTTCGATGACAACCGGGGATTCCTCCGGTCAAGGGTGCCCTATGGTAGGATGTGGCCGGTGGGTCACTGACCTAAGGGGACATTGCCTGCAGGACCACATCCCAGAGGTCTTCCAGGATTTGTCCCGACGGGGAGGACTTAGGAGGGTCAGGGGGTCTGCACTGCAGACGATCCTGAGGGTGCTTGGAGGTCAGGGGGACCTATTTGGGTATGTAGCGGGGCTGCTGGGCACCATGTGATGCCTGGAGGGCCACAGTGTCAAGCTGGTTGAGGTGGCGGCTATGAGGGAAGTGTGTCGGGCCGCGGGATGGGAGATTCCATCGGAGTTCTCCTTGGATCCCCCGAACTCTCCAGCGGTCCTGATACACTGGTGGAGCCCTTATAGAGCTGTTGGGGCTCATGCCTGCCCCCAAGGGGGAAGCAATATGTAGCCTCCGGTTCCCGGTGGTTAGTGGCCCAGCGCTAGTGAGTCCAGGGGGTCCTACGCTGTACAGTCTGTGGTTGACCGGACGGAGGTACCTATGGAGTGAAACTCGGATAGGGTGGCCAGCGGAGGGGCAGTGAACAGGGTCATTGGTAGAGGACGGGGTGTGGAAGCGAGGACCCCGGCAACGGGGGCCTATGGATTCTCTGCACCTCGGCCAGTTCCGCTCTTCAGTTTGAACCCAGTGTCATCTCCCCGTCTGGCTAGTAGGGGAGGGGGATCTTTCAGTCCGTTGTCAGAGGGCATCGGGAAGAAGTTGAGGCTCCCTGAGGGATTTGTTGCGGCCGTCGGAGTCCATGCCAACACGCTGGGTGACTGCTACTTTGACCAGCTGTCGCGATTGGTGGACTCCACTGCCGTTACTGCCCTGGGTGAGATTGGGCTGGACTGCAGCGAGGGTGCTAACCCTTCACTGTCCAGTACAGTACCCTGCTGAGGGTGTTGGCTCTAGCCCGTCCCTACATGCCTCTGGTCCTGCGTGTCCGGGCCTCTGAGGATAGCTTCCGGGAAATGGCTTGCTTGTACTGGAGGGTATTGGGGTCTTTGCTGGAGAAAGTTTCCAATTCGCGGCAGGGAATCCACCTCCACTGCTTCAATGGGGACTTGATCACGGTCAAGCTCTGGCTCGCCACTTTCCGGAGACTACTTCGGTTTCACAATGACAGTGAAAGGGTTCGAGGAGGGGCAGAGGTTGGGGCTAAGATCAGTGCCGGGTAACAAGCTCCTCTTGGAGTCTGACTCCACCCAGTTGCCCGACGTGGCCGGCTCTTTCAGCCACCCGGTCCGCCTGATTAGGGTAGTAGAGGAGGTCGCTCGGTGAGGGACCAATCCCCGTGGGACATACTCTGGAGGAAGTAGGGGTTTGGGTCACTGGGAAGCGTCTGAGATAGAATGGGGGCAGTGACAGAGGGGAAGTGATGGGGGGGGGTGGAGTTTAAGGGAGAAGACTAGGGTTTTTGCCAGCATAGTGAGGTTGGCTGGTTGGTGCTCGGTGGGTGCAAGAAAAGTGGGGACGCATCGTCTGGTGTGCAGCACAGGAAATTTAATGGCACCATGACCCTGATCATATTTTGAATGTTTGATATTTCTGACTTAGAAGATGTCATTACGCTAACATCAAGTTCTGTAACAACCTTCTTAGCACAAGGAATAGTAGAAAGTAACCATCTGCGGTATAAGAGGACAGCTTTTATCTTGGTTGTCTTTAGCTGTCATCTTAGTTGTTTTAGGAATTTCTTCATTCTCTGCTTTTCCGTCTAGAACACTACCATTATCTGAAGGTGTATTCTGAGTGTTTATAACTGTTATATATCCAGCACATAAACAAAGCATAGACTTACAGAGGTCATCTAACTGTCCTTCTGTGTTAGACATTGTGTGGACTGCAACCTGAAGTGGTTGTGTAATAAACCAGTCAGTTACTAGTAGATTGGTAGCCCATACCACAGTAGTGTGGTGGTTGACAATAAGTCATTATGACTTCATCTGATTACCTTATGATATCTTTATTGATAAGTTGACATAAAGCAAAATATCAGGATTGTTCTCTCATTACCAGCCCAGGGGTGCTGCATCATCCGGTGTGTAGCATACGGAATTTACTAGTCCCATGCCTCCTAGAAAAGTTGTCCCAATGATATCTGAGGCCATAGGTCTTGTGTGGAGACGTCACCAACCTCTAGCGAGACCTAAGTTGGTCCTTGGTTTTATCATTATATCCCGGACAACCACTTGTTTGGGGGTATTCATGGTCATAACCATACTGAATTGGTCAGCATCCTGTCCTTTATCCAATCCTGGGGTGACCCTGAGTATCCTGATCACTGGTTTTGGGGGATTTCCCAATTTAGCTGCAGCCCGGGAGCCTTTAATATAAAACGGAGAGTAGTGTAGTGGATCGTGGGGTGATGGGTGCCGAGGAGTCCCGAAGAGCACCCATGATGCACCACCACGATATTAGAATACGCCATTGAACACGCCTAAGCTACCTACCAGAGAATATTACAGAATACTCGCTATCAGGACACTGAATAACAGATTGTTAAGTTGTGCCATCTTTGTTTACAAAATTATTATTTCGGAACATCTCTGGAGTTATCTTTACTAACATGAAATACTGTTATATGACCAAAGCGAGATAACTCGCGTTCAATCTTGAGAATTTCGAGAAAAAATATCGAGAGGGTGACACGATGCAATTTGGGAGGGTGACACGATGATTTGTCACGTGGGTTGCTCTAGACCAATCAAGTAATCTCATTACTAGAGTTAAATTTATATAGTGGAATAATCTCTAATATCACTCAGAATAATGCATGGTATATCAAATAAACAAGTACTGGGTGAAAGGAAGAGGAGCTCTGGTACGGTGTATAGTTCCCCTCTCCACTTTACAATGCGAGGCATTATGTTTTTTTTCCTCCTTCTAAAACTACGTTTTTTGCAAATAAATTTAAGATACAGCTGAAATCTTGTCATGGATGTTATGTTGCTTGTACGCTTTGAAAACTTGACACGATCACGCAAGCATACTGTCCGATCAACACCTACGCCTCTGTGGAGCAGGTACTGCTTACACTTCCGGAACACATCAGTTACCCCACCCAGTTTTCAGTAGTGTTTGTGTTGCTTGATCTCTAGTTTTCTGTGTATTGATTTGTCGACTCTTGTTGTTTTTTTCATTCTTTTTTTTTGTCCAATGTATTGTCTGTCCTTCGATTTACTGCATTTTATTACTCTTTTCGTAACTTTTATATGACTCAATTATTTCTTTAAAACACAAATCATTGGAAAATGATCATCTAGGTTGAGCCATGATTCTATTGTACTCTTGAAACATCGTACAGAAAAGCAATATCTTTATGATTTACAACTAGTAACTTATTAGATGATCTTTCATAATGAAGTGCATATGGTACTACCAGACCATCCATAGAAGACAATAGTTGTCTATGGCGTTGTCCATTAGGGGAGATAACCACGACATTGCTAGAATCACGACCGACGACATACACGTTTTCATCATTGTCTACAGAGATACCAAGTGGAAATTTTAAGACACGTTCATCTTTGAATTCCCATTGTGTTGTACCTTGTAAGTCACAGCATGTCACGGTATGTGTCTTCCAGTTTGTGTAGTACAGTTTGTCTCCAAATGCTGCTACGTAAGTAGCGGAAGTCATATCTCTGTTGATGATATTACTTACGGATTTATCACTGAGGTTTAACATCCTTAGTCCTTTCTCCAGTGCACTGTAATATATTGTTCGACCTCTAATCGCCATTCCAGAAATGTCAGTATCCATGGAGATAGTTTTCATGACTTCCTGAGTTTCTATGTCTATTATAGTTATGCATCTTTTACCTCCACGTCCAGATGATACAGCAACGCTATTGTCTTCTTTAATATAAAGTGTATCATAATTGTAGGATCCTGTCTTATCTTTACCGATTTGAAACAATTCTACTCCTTCTTTATTCAAAAATGTTACAATATGTTTTCCATAGCAGGAAAATACCATTATACCATCTGGAAGTAAAGAACATCCTGCCATGTCTTCTCCCTTTGTGCTTACATTTTGTTTCAGATTCAGGTGTATATTGTCAACTGACATATGTGGTAGATCAGCTACCATTATCTGGGCTTCTTTGTTCTTTTTTCTAACTAAGGTTAACTCACAAGGCTTTGATTCAACAACTACTTCTCCAAAGCGTTGAATGCTGGTTGTTAAGTTCTTCAAACTCGTATCTATATTGCATGATATTTTGGGTTGGTTAAGACTGTCGCTGTTCACTAGAGCATGTAAACACGTGTCTTGGGCTTCTACATCACCCCCTATTTGCTTCAAAGCCAGAAATGTTTGCAGGTCTGATGCATACTGTTTTATATTGCCCATGTTTGTCTTGTATGCACTCAGTTCTTTCTGTTTCTCATCTAAAGATACCATCAATTCACTTGTTTGCCTGGTTACTATGGTTACAGCCTCTGTCAATTCATTCAGCAGATCTTCTTGTAACTTGTCAAGATGATTATTGATTTTCCCCCTTAGTTCCCGTATTTCATTCTCAATTATTATTTTCCGTTCTGTAACCGTAACTGAATTGTTCTCTCTGTTTTGTCGAATGTTGTGGATATTCTCCATCATTTCGTCAATTATTTGTTCTGTTTCAATGAATTTATGTGACGTCTTCACGTTTATAATTACATTTTCAAGAATGGTTAAATCTTTGCATTCATTATGATCTTCCACGATACAAATTCTGCAGCAGGGACATCCATGCTCTTTACAGTATGATTGTAACCTTTCGTTATGCTCGTTGCAGAACTCTCTAATGTCTAAAACGAACGACGGAAGCGTTTGGTATTCAGAAATAGGAATGGTGCTATGGGTTCGGGAAGTGTTTAATAAACTGTGATACTCTGAGCAGTCGATGCAGAATCCTTGATCACATTCAGGACACCAAACGTCTGATGGCTTAGAAATATGGCGGACATCACAAATACCACATGTAGATGGAGAACTCGTCATAATGTTGATATCCTGAAATATATTGTTTGTGTTCAAATTCAAATTTAAAGCTTTCAATTCCATTTTATTTCTATGCCAAAAAACACTAAAATTCATTTATTCAAATAAGATTTTCAGCTTGCACATTTATTTTCTATTTCTAGCATATTCTCTGTCCTACACAATAATTCTGAGGTTTCTGCGTTTTATCAATAGAATGATATTTATTTTGACAATCAGACGCCTGCAGTCTCTCACCACGCTTTCAATTTAACTTCTTTTTTTTAAGTCAATTGAGCTAATATTTTTTTTGGCCATTTAATGAAATTTCTACTTTTAGTAATAACAGCCATCTTGGATGGAGAGTATGGAAGCTACTCATTATTTTAAGAGCGGACCAACCAAAGACAATTTCAGCTCAATGATTTTTTTTTATCAAAATATAGATAATAATAATAAATTGACTGAAAGAGGATTTTTAAAGAAAACCCCCAGAAGAAACATTGAACTACCCATTGTGAAGCAGCTGCAATTTATATTTGAGTTGTTTTTGACTTAAAATGAAGCAGTAATCAGTTATGCCTAATCACCATGGAGAGCTGTACTGTCGGACACAGATATGAAGAGAGACCATGCATGGCTGTTCAGTTGTTACAGAGGACAATATTTAAAGGTAAATGTTTACGACGGACGACGGACAATAAGTGATGGTATATGCTCATCCTTTGGCCATGTGAGATAAAAAAAAAAATCTAAGACTTTGAATTCAATGGGACAATGAAGACTATATCATTGAATTCGCGTTTTTGGTCCAGATTTCGTAATTTAATATATGTTCTAACAACATGGGGGAATCAATTTATTAAAAAAAAATTACTATGACTCTGACATCAACATAAACTTATGGGAGAAAACGTCAACCCTCCTGATATAAATTATTATAAAAATATATTTAAACAAGATTATCTACAAATGTTCTCCACTTATAAAGATAACCCTTACAAAAATTTAAGCATCAAAGTTTATTATAGATTTTAAAATGTATTTTGAGATAAGATCTGTACTAGTTTACATATAGAGAAAAATGTTTTGAATGAAGTTTTAAGTTCACAAAATAAAACAAAAGAATAATATGATTCGTACATAGACTATTTAAATTCTTACAGAAAGATGAGAATAAAGTGCCATTGAAAGAGGTATTTGATATTGGGTGAAAAGTTCGATATGCCTGAACCACATCAGTGATGGAATTGTTTGTTAACATGGTTACCTCCAGTACCACCTATCGTGAGTTTAAACCCCGGTGGGGTCAAACCAAAGACTATAAAACTGGTATATGTTGCTTCTCTGAGCTAGGCCAATAGCATGAAGGAGTAAGAGCAAACACTGGCTGGCTCGGAATCAGGATAATGTGTTCGAGTGGAGCGACATGTCTGCTAACGGACTTTTCTTTCATTGGGATGGGACCATAAAAATCTAACTAAGTGTATTTGTCCAGCACAATACGGACATCATCATCTCATCGAAGTGCAAATTGGTATCGCCATGATATAGACTAGCTGACAACTTGGTATCGCCATGATATAGATTAGCTGACAACTTGGTATCGCCATGATATAGACTAGCTGACAACTTGGTATCGCCATGATATATGCTAGCTGACAACTTGGTATCGCCATGATATAGACTAGCTGACAACTTGGTATCGCCATGATATAGGCTAGCTGTCAACTTGGTATCGCCATGATATATGATAGCTGTCAACTTGGTATCGCCATGATATAGGCTAGCTGTCAACTTGGTATTGCCATGATATCGGCTAGCTGACAACTTGGTATCGCCATGATATAGGCTAGCTGTCAATTTGGTATCGCCATGATATAGGCTAGCTGACAACTTGGTATCGCCATGATATAGGCTAGCTGTCAACTTGGTATCGCCATGATATATTCTACCTGTCAACTTGGTATCGCCATGATATATTCTACCTGACAACTTGGTATCGCCATGATATAGGCTAGCTGTCAACTTGGTATCGCCATGATATATTCTACCTGACAACTTGGTATCGCCATGATATAGGCTAGCTGTCAACTTGGTATCGCCATGATATAGGCTAGCTGTCAACTTGGTATCGCCATGATATAGGCTAGCTGTCAACTTGGTATCGCCATGATATATGCTAGCTGACAACTTGGTATCGCCATGATATAGGCTAGCTGTCAATTTGGTATCGCCGTGATATAGGCTAGCTGACAACTTACTCATTAAGTTTAAAACAACAATCAGCCAATGGACATTTTTAAATGAGAAAAATTATGAATATAAAATGTCTGTTTGATATAAAAACAAATCAAAATACCTGAAAATAATGCTTTGTGACGAAATATCTCAATTCAGAAAATGGCGAATGAGGAAGTTAAATGGTGACGTGGTTTATATTTTGTCATGAATATAATCAATACTGACGCGTGACTTCCCTAATAATAGACATAGTGATCTTTAAATTCAGTCCTTGAACCTATTTAATAATAATTCTTTAGAAAGGGCGGTAACCGGATTGACAAAGAAACTAGAGGCTCACTTGAGCTTGTTAATCGATCATTTGATCATTCATGTGATCTTCAAACTCTTCTAATTTCAGATTGTGAGACAAAAGTATTTAATAATTTTCATATAAGATCCGATGTTTAACTCTAACTCATTACGATATGGCTTAAAATTAAAACAAATAAACATGTTGGTCATTGGTACCTGTTTCTCCTCTTATATCCATTAAATGGTAAAAGCTGCAACATATCTCCTGAGCCACTTCAGACGGAAATTATTAAAAAAAAATATAAACCTAAAAACCCGCATGAAAGCAAAACTTAAGATAAAATAAAGTGTTACTCAGAGTGAATTATGATACGACAGCGACCTGTTGATAAGGACAGTTGAACAGTTGCATATTAAAAGCAAGTGTGGCTACATTATTTTGCTTGACACTGTACATTGCTGGACAAAATAATGAGCTGAACACAGTAATATGCTGGAAGATTAATTTTATGGAGCAACTGTCTTCTTAAGTGTTAAATATGCCTTCTAAATATGCACAATTTCGAATTTCGGAATTTGGCCCTTTTTAGATCCCTTTTCAAAATAAACTAACAAAATATGTTTATGGTTCATCAGTATAAACCCATAAAGATGATCATTTTGCTAAAAACCTCATCAGCAAAATTGAAGAAAAAAAAGCAAAAATTTTCGAATTCGTCTCAGTTTCTTTCGGTTCCATTTCTACCAGGAAAAGGTGTACTAGAGACAACTTTTATGTGATAATGTTGGTCAGTGGCCTTTGTCAGATCAGTGATTTTTCCCCCACAACATAAGTACCTTAGGTACCATCACCATTAAAACTAAAACCATAGAGCTGGCACTCATATACGAGAGAATAAAAAAACATCGGTAATATAATGGTGCCTGGTCGCCTTGATTGCGGTAGATCGTTGGTTCAAGTCCCGGTCGGGTCAAACTAAAGACTATAACGTTTGTGCTTCTTTGCTAGCCAATCATACTGCTTTAAAGAGCAAAAGTAGATACTGGTTGGCTCGAAATCTGATGTATCGTCGGAGTGGATGGACATGTCTACACAATGACTGTTGTTTCAGTGAGCTAGTACTGTAAATATCAACTTAAGCGTATTGGTCTAAAACAAAGCGGACATCACCATCAATTCATTGAATGTAACTTGTTCTCGGCATGATATAGCTGAAACAAGCGGACACCAACATCAATTCATTGAATGTAACTTGTTCTCGGCATGATATAGCTGAAACAAAGCGGACATCACCATCAATTCATTGAAAGTCACTTGTTCTCGGTATGATATAGCTGAAACAAAGCGGACATCACCATCAATTCATTGAAAGTAACTTGTTCTCGGTATGATATAGCTGAAACAAAGCGGACATCACCATCAATTCATTGAATGTAACTTGTTCTCGGTATAATATAGCTGAAACAAAGCAGACATCACCATCATTTCATTGAATGTAACTTGCTCTCTGCATGATATAGCTGAAACAAAGTGGACATCACCATCAACTCATTGAATGTAACTTGTTCTCGGTACAATATAGCTGAAACAAAGCAGACATCACCATCATTTCATTGAATGTAACTTCCTCTCGGCATGATATAGCTGAAACAAAGTGGACATCACCATCAACTCATTGAATGTAACTTGTTCTCGGCATGATATAGCTGAAACAAAGCGGACATCACCATCAACTCATTGAATGCAACTTGCTCTCTGCATGATATAGATGAAACAAAGTGGACATCACCATCAACTCATTGAATGTAACTTGTTCTCGGCATGATATAGCTGAAACAATGCGGACATCACCATCAACTCATTGAATGCAACTTGCTCTCTGCATGATATAGCTGAAACAAAGTGGACATCACCATCAACTCATTGAATGTAACTTGTTCTCGGCATGATATAGCTGAAACAAAGCGGACATCACCATCAACTCATTGAATGGAACTTGCTCTCTGCATGATATAGCTGAAACAAAGTGGACATCACCATCAACTCATTGAATGTAACTTGTTCTCGGCATGATATAGCTGAAACAAAGCGGACATCACCATCAACTCATTGAATGCAACTTGCTCTCTGCATGATATAGCTGAAACAAAGAGGACATCACCATCAACTCATTGAATGTAACTTGCTCTCTGCATGATATAGCTGAAACAAAGTGGACATCACCATCAACTCATTGAATTTAACTTGTTCTCTGCATGATATAGCTGAAAAGTTGCTAATTTGGTGTTGAACAACAATCATTCACTCACATACGAGGCGGATCTATCAGGACAGGAAGTAATTTTGAGCCGACCAATATTATATAGGTAAGCTTTAACATGTTAAGTGACATTACAACTTCCTGTTATATGTGTTCTGTTCTCATCTTTGACAATGTCTTGGATGAACTGATTCAAGAAACAAAATGGTGATGCTAATTCAGGCAAACGAACAGCACTTGTATCGCTGACCTGCATTTCACTCAAAGTAAGGTCTTGAACAATGAGTATTCCCGTTAACTCATACCCTAAAATGAGTAGGAAACAGCCCCTAACCTGTAGTTGAGAGATACTTTTTACATTTGCCGACATGGACTACATCTGGGCATCCCATTAGAATATCAGTGTACAGTTTACTCCCATTAGAACGGCACAAATCTTGAAAATGTCGATAAAAAATCAAACATTTTCCCAAAACCTAAAGTGTTCTTATTGTGATAATCTGAGTGTAACGTATAATTTTTTTTTATCTCTGCCCATATTAAATAAATATGTCTGCGGCTACCATTTCCCCGTACATGTATTGTGTTATTCGATCCTTCAATAAAGAATGTCAAAAACTAAATATTTTGATATTAGTCAGGATTTTACAGTCGGCTGAAACACAATATAGGGCTCATACTCAAAAGCAATATTAACATACTTCCATTGAATTTAAAGGTATCACTCTAATATCATACTTTGGATGGTGAAACACAGAAGTTGCATGCAAAATTTCAAGAAGATATCTCTCATAGTTTTTGAGCAACAGGCAAAAGGGTACCGACAAATTTGCACAAATAAGGCGTTATGCTGTTGCGCTTGAAATTTGTTTATTTTGACACCAAAATTTACTTTTCAAAATAGGAAAACAACAAAACTATTTTAATATAAATCTTTAGACAAATTAATCAGGATTAATTTGATACCAAATTCATCAGGGTTAATTTGATACCAAATTCATGAAAATCGGACATCAATTGGAGAAATTATCAGGCTTTATCCAAAAGGTATGCTTCGTTACATAGTTTTAGACAAGCATTTCTCCCATTCGTTATGTGAAGCTTAAACATAATAAAACACCTAATTTCATACAAAAAAATTATGTTTCCCACTCATCAAATATAACAATTAAATAAAAAATCCATTTCAGTAGAATATTGGATTAAAATTTTGTTTATTTGTATTTCTAAGTCCAAAAAAATGTCTCTATCAGAAATATGTAGGGTCCGTAACCAGTAAAAAAAATCTTCTAGAAAAGACTGTCAAAAGATTGATATTTTTATGTTTGAAGATGTAAAATACACAGATTAGTTATAATCAGTCAAAATATCAACAATTGTAGACACAATACAAACTGCAGAAAAGAAAATATGGTTACGGACACTACAAAAACCATGTAGTGTCCGTAGCTATATAAAAATGTGTAATTATAATCTTGCTAATAAATGTTAATTAAAAAGGGAACAGCAAGTAATTCTGAGTAATCTTAACATCATACCAACTTCAGACATTATAGATCATAGAAAACATGTTGTTTTTAAGAATAACAGTACTTGAGTTACTGCATTGCCCTTTATTGTGTTTACCCGAGTGGTGATTTGAGACAATGTATAGATCTTTAAAATTCCTATCGTATGAATGACATTATGTCGAGTAAAGTTGTTCATGGTATATTTGAAGTTTCTTTTTAACTGTCCAATTAATATACTGAATAAATTGTTTTTTGAAGGTAGATAAAAAAAAACTGTCATATATTGTTCATTGCAGTTGTATAGGAAACGTTTTAACATACAAAATGGATAAATAGAAGCCTTTATATCGATGATGTAGTTGGTTGGTTTTATGGTGGTTAACGCCACTGTCAACAATATTTCAGTTATATCGTAGCGGTCAGTTTTATTGGTGGGGGGAAACCGGAGGATCCGAAGAAAATCACCGAACTGCGCAAGTCACTGACACACTTTATCACATACAGTTGTATCTAGTTCACATCGAGATTAAAACTCACATCTTTTAAATTAGGACTTCAATAAACAAAAATGAGCGTTGAAAGAGGAAATTTGTCCAAATACTACCAAAAGCACATAACACAACCCATTCGAAATTTGAGCCCTTATAGACACCCATTTCGAAATACAATAGCAATATTTGTTTATTACCCATCAATAACCCATTAAGAAGAACACTCCGCAAAACCTGCATTAAACTTGGATGAAAAATAAAAAACAACTTTCAAATTTTGGAAATAGGCACTCTTCGGCCTCTTTCGGCAAATTTTCTTGGAAATCGCAAAAGATAGAAGAAATCTGACGACATACTACCAAAAGCTCTCAACACAATCCATTCAACAAAATTATTTAAAAAAAAAACCAAAACACACCAAAATTGGATTAAAAATACAAAATTTCTGTACCTTTCAAATACGCGTAATTTCGGAATTTGGTCGCCGCTTAGACCCATTTTGAAAAAAAAACAAGCCTTTGCTTTTTAATGTCTATTAATAACTTATAAAGATGAATAATTTGGAAAATATAGCATTAAAAGTAGAGGAAATTTTTAAAAAGTTCAATTTTTTTAATTACCTCCATTTGGACCTTTATATTAAAAAAAGCAATAGTTAGATAAAAATGCTATGGCATGTTTCTGAAAGGATTTTTCGTCAGGAATGCATTAAGATAATCCTCATCAAAAATAAAGAAACAATAAATAATATATACCCACACATATGGACACACCCTTTCTTACACAATTGGGTCTCTTGTTTCTTTTTTATACTTCTGGCCCACAAAAAACCCATATATTTTGTAGAAGACAATCCAATGAATATTAATACCCAGTTTGGTTCCTATTGGCCAAAAGGTTTCAGAGAAGTTTAAAATATAAAATATTACAGACGATGACGACGCCGGCGGACGCCAATTGATGGTAATACTCCACATGTCCCTTGGGTCAAGTGAACTAAAGAGTACAAAAATAAAAACAAACAAGCAATGGTCAACAGAATACTTAAAAATAAAAACAAACAAGCAATGGTCAACAGAATACTTAAAAAATAAAAAGCAAACACTGAACAACACTAGCCCTAAATAAACAAGATTGCAACACGTAGCCATGTGTCCCCCGCCGCAATAGAAAGAGGTGTAATGTGAGTGTAATGTTATCTATGTGATATATTTATAAAATCAAGAAAGCATCCGAGATGCAACAGTCGAGTTGCAAGTCAAAATCTTTGGGCATTTAATTAGTCTATTCACCCTGATCATAAATATATATGGCTTAGGGGTGGGGATCTCAACCATTAAAAAGTTCACTTCAGGTAAGGGGTGGGGTATGACCCCCCAGTGCCTGAGCTATAAGGCATTTAATTTGCCTATTCATCCTGATCATAAATATATATGGTTTAGGGATGGGGATCTCAACCATTGAAAAGTTCACTTCAGGTAGGGATGGGGTATGACCCCTGGAGGCCTTAGCTATAAGGCATTTAATTTGCCTAGTCACCCTGATCATAAATATGCATAGATTAGGGGTGGGGATTTCAACCATTAAAAAGTTCACTTCAGGTAGGGGGTGGGGTATGATCCCCAGGGCCTGAGATATAAGGCATTTAATTTGCCTAGTCACCCTGATCATAAATATATATGGCTTAGGGGTGGGGATCTCAACCATTTAAAAGTTCACTTCAGGTAGGGGGTGGGGTATGACCTCTGGGGCCTGAGCTATAAAGCATTTAATTTGCCTAGTCACCCTGATCATAAATATATATGGTTTAAGGGTGGGGATCTCAACCATTAAAAAGTTCACTTCAGGTAGGGGGTAGGAAATGACCCCTGGGGCCTGAGCTATAAGGCATTTAATTTGCCTAGTCACCCTGATCATAAATATATATGGTTTAGGGGTGGGGATCTCAACCATTAAACGCTGAACAACACTAGCCCTAAATAAAAAACCTAAATAAAAAACCACGAGATGAACTCGGGTGATCTGGTGTGAGGGTGGATAGTCATAGAATTAAGAGGAACGAATGTTGGAATTAAGACAAGCGTAACGGAAACATATCTGTGGTCGCCTGCTTAGATAGTCATGTAACGGAAACATATCCGTGGTCGTCTACTACTGAGATATGAGATAGTCACGTAACGGAGCATATCCGTGGTCGTCTGCTACTTAGATAGTCATGTAACGGGATATACGTGGTCGTCTGCTACTGAGGTAGTCACATTACAGAACATATCAGTTTTCGTCTGCTACTGAGATAGTCACATAACAGAACATATCCATGGTCGACTGTTACTGAGATAGTCACGTAGCGGAACATATATGTGTTCGTTTCCTACTGAGATAGTCACATAACGGAACATATCCGTTTTCGTCTGCTACTGAGATAGTCACGCAACAGAACATATATGTGGTCCTCTGCTACTGAGACAGTCACGTAACAGAACATATATGTGGTCGTCTGCTACTGAGATAGTCACGTAACATAATATATCCGTGGTTGTCTGCTACTGAGATATGATATATGAGATAGTCACGTAACAGAACATATCCGTGGTCGTCTGCTACTGAGATATGAGACAGTCACGTAACAGAACATATATGTGGTCCTCTGCCTCTGAGATAGTCACATAACAGAACATATATGTGGTCGTCTGCTACTAAGATAGGTACGTAACAGAATATATCCGTGGTCGTCTGCTACTGAGATATTCACATAGCGGAACATATCCGTGGTCATCTTCTACTGATAGTCACGTAACGCAGCATATCCGTGGTCGTCTGCTACTGAGATATGAGACAGTCACGTAACAGAACATATATGTGGTTCTCTGCCTCTGAGATAGTCACATAACAGAACATATATGTGGTCGTCTACTACTGAGATAGTCACGTAACAGAATATATCCGTGGTCGTCTGCTACTGTGATATTCACGTAGCGGAACATATCCGTGGTCGTCTTCTACTGATAGTCACGTAACGCAGCATATCCGTGTTCGTCTGCCATGCGATATTCACATAACAGAGCATATCTGTGGTCGTCTGCTACTGAGATAGTCATGCAACAGAGTATATCCGTGGTCGTCTCCTATTTAGATAGTCATGTAAAGGAAACATATCTGTGCTCGTCAGCTACTGAGATATGAGATATTCACGAAACGGAACATATCCGTGGTCGTGTGCTACTGAGATATTCATGTCACGGAATATCTGTGGTCGTCTGCTACTGAGGTAGGCACATTACAGAACATATAAGTTTTCGTCTGCTACTGAGATAGTCACGTAACAGAACATATCCATGGTCGTCTGTTACTGAGATAGTCACGTAGCGGAACATATATGTGTTCGTTTCATACTGAGATAGTCACATAACGGAATATATCCGTTTTCGTCTGCTACTGAGATAGTCACGTAATAGAACATATGGGTGGTCGTCTGCTACTAAGATAGTCAGGCAACAGAATATATCCGTGGTTGTCTGCTACTGAGATATGAGATAATCACGTGACGGAACATATCCGTGGTCGTCTGCTACTGAGATAGTCACGTAACAGAACATATTCGTGGTCGTCTGCTACTGAGATATTCACGTAACGGAACATATTCGTGATCGTCTGCTTCTGAGATAGTCACGTAACAGAATATATCCGTGGTTGACTGCTACTGAGATATGAGGAAATCACATAACGGAACTTATCCGTGGTCGTCTGCTACTGAGATATTCACGTAACGAAACATATCCGTGGTCGTCTTCTACTGATAGTCACTTAACACGGCATATCCGTGTTCGTCTGCCATGCGATATTCACATAACATGGCATATCTGTGGTCGTCTGCTACTGAGATAGTCATGCAACAGAATATATCCGTGGTCTTCTCCTATTTAGATAGTCATGTAAAGGAAACATATCTGTGCTCGCCAGCTACTGAGATATGAGATATTCACGAAACGGAACATATCGTGGTCGTCTGCTACTGAGATATTCATGTCAAGGAATATCTGTGGTCGTCTGCTATTGAGGTAGTCACATTACAGAACATATAAGTTTCCGTCTGCTACTGAGATAGTCACGTAACAGAACATATCCATGGTTGTCTGTTACTGAGATAGTCACGCAACGGAACATATATGTGGTCGTCTCTTGCTGAGATAGTCACGTAACAGAACATATCCGTGGTCGTCTGCTACTCAGGCAGTCACGTAGCAGAACATATATGTGGTCCTCTTCCTCAGAGAAAGTCACATAACAGAACATATATGTGGTCGTCTGCTACTGAGATAGTCATACAACAGAACATATCGGTGGTTGTCTGCTACTGAGATATTCACGTAAGGGAACATATCCGTGATCGTGTGCTACTGAGATATTCACGTAACGGATCATATCCGTGGTCGTCTGCTACTGATTGTCACGTAACGCAGCATATCCGGGTTCGTCTGCCATGCGATATTCACATATCAGAGCATATCTGTGATTGTCTGCTACTGAGATAGTCATACAACTGAACATATCCGTGGTCGTCTGATTCTGAGATAGTCACGTAAAAGAATATATCGGTTGTTGTCTGCTACTGAGATAGTCACGTAAGGGAACATATCCGTGGTCGTCTGCTACTGAGATATTCACGTAAGGGAACATATCCGTGGTCGTCTGTTACTGAGACAGTCACGTAACTGAACACATATGTGGTCGTCTGCTACTGAGATAGTCACATAACGGATCATATCCGTTTGCTTCTGCTACTGAGATAGTCACGTAACGCTACATATCCGTGGTTGTCTGCTATGAGATATTAACATAGCAGAACATATCTGTGGGCGTCTGCTACTGAGATAGTCATGAAACAGAACATATCTGTGGTCGTCTGCTACTGAGATAGTCATGTAACGGAAACATATCTGTGGACGCCTGCTACTGAGATATGAGATAGTCACGTAGCGGAATATACCTGTTTTCGTCTGCTACTTAGATATTCACGTAACGGAACATATCCGTTTTTGTGTGCTACTGAGATAGTCATGTAACGGAAACATATCTGTGGTCGTCTGCTACTGAGATATGAAATAGTCACATAACGGAACATACCCGTGGTCGTCTGCTATTGAGATAATCACGTAATAGAACATATCCGTGGCCGTCTGAAACTGTGATAGCAATGAAAAGGAACATATTCGTGGTCGTCTGCTACTGAGATATGAGATAGTCACGTAGCGGAACATATCATTGGTCGTCTGCTACTGAGATAATCACGTAGCCGAACATATCCGTGGTCGTCTGCTACTGAGATATTCACGTAACGGAACATAATAGTGGTCGTCTGCTACTGAGATATTCACGTAACGCAACATATCCATGGTCGTCTGCCATGCGATATTCACATAACATAACATATCTGTGGTCGTCTGCTACTGAGATAGTCATGCAACAGAACATATCCGTGGTCGTCTGCTACCTAGATAGTCAAGTAACGGAAACATATCTGTGGTCGTCTGCTACTGAGATATGAGATAGTCACGAAACGGAACATATCCGTAGTCGTCTGCTACTGAAATAGTCATGTAACGGAATATATGTGGTCGTCTGCTACTGAGATAGTCACATAACAGAAAATATAAGTTTTCGTCTGCTACTAAGATAGTCACGTAACAGAACATATCCATGGTCGTCTGCTGCTGAGATAGTCACGTAACGGAACATATCCATTGCACTCTGCAACTGAGATAATCAGGAAACGGAACATATCCGTCGTCGTATGCTTCTGAGACAGTCACGCAACCGATATGTGGTCGTCTGCTACTGAGACAGTCACATAGCGGATCATATCCGTTTTCTTCTGCTACTGAGATAGTCACGTAACGCAACATATCCGTGGTCGTCTGCCAAGAGATATTAACATAACAGAACACATCTGTGATCGTCTGCTACTGAGATAATCATAAAACAGAACATATCCGTGGTCGTCTGCTACTGAGATATGAGATAGTCACGTAGCGGAATATATCCGTTTTCTTCTGCTACTTAGATGGTCAGGTAACGAACATATACGTTTTCATGTTCTACTGAGATAGGCACATAATAGAACATATCCGTGGTCGTCTGCAACTGAGGTAGTCATGTAACGGAATGTATTCGTGGTAGTCTGTTACTGAGATATGAGATAGTCACGTTACGGAACATATCAGTGGTCATCTGCTACTGAGATATTAACGTAACGGAACATACCCGTGGTCGTCTGCTACTGAGATAGCCACGTAATAGAACTTATCCGTGGTCGTCTGAAACTGAAATAGTCATGTAAAGGAACATATTCGTGATCGTCTGCTACTGCGATATGAGATAGTCACGCAACGGAACATATCCGTGATCGTCTCCTACTGAGATAGTCACGTAACCGAACATATCCGTGTTCGTCTGCTACTGAGATATTCACGTAACAGAACATATCAGTGGTTGTCTGCCACTGAGATAGTCATGCAACAGAACATATCAGTGGTCGTCTGCTACTGAGATATTCACGTAACGGAACATATCTGTGGTCGTCTTCTACTAAGGTAGTCACGTAGCGCAACATATCCATGATCGTCTACCATGCGATATTCACATAACAGAACATATCTGTGGTCCTCTGCTACTGAGATAGTCATGGAACAGAACATATCCGTGATCGTCTGCTACTGAGATATTCACGTAACGGAACATATCCGTGGTCGTCTGCCATGCGATATTCACATAACATAACATATCTGTGGTCGTCTGCTACTGAGATATGAGATAGTCACCTAGCGGAACATATCCTTGGTCGTCTGCTACTGAGATAATCACGTAGCCGAACATATCCGTGGTCGTCTGCTACTGAGATATTCACGTAACGGAACATAATAGTAGTCGTCTGCTACTGAGATATTCACGTAACGCAACATATCCGTGGTCTTCTGCCATGCGATATTCACATAACATAACATGTCTGTGGTCGTCTGCTACTGAGATAGTCATGCAACAGAACATATCCGTGGTCGTCTTCTACCTAGATAGTCATGTAACGGAAACATATCTGTGGTCGTCTCCTACTGATATATGAGATAGTCACGAAACGGAACATATCCGTGTTCGTCTGCTACTGAGATAGTCATGTAACGGAATATATGTGGTCGTCTGCTACTGAGGTAGTCACATAACAGAAAATATCAGTTTTTGTCTGCTACTAAGATAGTCACGTAACAGAACATATCCATGGTCGTCTGCTGCTGAGATAGTCACGTAACGGAACATATCCATTGCACTCTGCTACTGAGATAGTCACGTAACGGAACATTTCCGTTTTCCTC
Source organism: Gigantidas platifrons (assembly GCA_002080005.1). Classification (NCBI taxonomy): domain Eukaryota; kingdom Metazoa; phylum Mollusca; class Bivalvia; order Mytilida; family Modiolidae; genus Gigantidas; species Gigantidas platifrons. The sequence goes on along the minus strand of MJUT01042061.1, from coordinate 616,400 downwards.
TGCTACTGAGATAGTCAGGTAACGGAACATATTTGTGGTCGTCTTTTACTAAGACAGTCACGTAACGGAACATATATGTGGTCGTCTGCTACTGAGATAGTCACGTAATAGAACATATCGGTGGTCGTCTGCAACTGAGATAATGTGATGTCTTAGCCACTAGAAACCCTTTCCTCTGAAGCTTCCTTGTTATCAACAACTCCATATCAATGACATCCTAACCTAAGTATCCAACACACAGAAGATAATGTGATGTCTTAACCACTAGAAACCCTTTCCTCTGAAGCTTCCTTGTTATCAACAACTCTATATCAATGACATCCTAGCCTAAGTATACAACACACAGAAGATAATGTGATGACTTAACCACTAGAAACCCTTCCTTCTGAAGCTTCCTTGTTATCAACAACTCCATATCAATGACATCCTAACCTAAGATACAACACACAGAAGATCATGTGATGACTTAACTTAAGCACTATCAACACTTTCTTCTGAAGCTTCCTTGTTATCAACAACTCTATATCAATGACATCCTAGCTTAAGTATACAACACACAGAAGATAATGTGATGACTTAACCACTAGAAACCCTTTCCTCTGAAGCTTCCTTGTTATCAACAACTCCATATCAATGACATCCTAGCCTAAGTATCCAACACACAGAAGATAATGTGATGACTTAACTTAACCACTAGAAACTCTTCCTTCTGAAGCTTCCTTGTTATCAACAACTCTATATTAATGTAATCCTAGCCTAAGTATCCAATACTCAGAAGACAGATTTACATCTTCGTCTGAGGTTTTAATGCCAAAGGATTAAAAACAGACTTACATTGTGTTTGTCTATAATTTTGTTAATACAGAGGGTAGTCAGTGTGATCAAAATTCAATATTGAAATAGTTCATGATTATTATAATAAATAATGAACTACAAGAATTCTTGTTTTGTTATGTGTGTTTATGTGATATATCTATTGTCCTCTTGAAACATCAAACAGAAAAGCAACACCTCTCCGATTTACAACCAGTAACCTATTGGTAGATCTTTCATAATCAAGTAAGCGTGGTTCTACCAGACCATCCTTGTAAGACAATAGTTGTCCATGACGTTGTCCATCAGGGGAGATAACCACGACATTGCTAGAATCACGACCGGC
>MJUT01042061.1:545478-574447 GCA_002080005.1 Gigantidas platifrons | reverse complement strand
AGTGAGACAGACAATAGTGAGACAAACAATAGTGAGACAGACAATAGTGAGATAGACAATAGTGAGCAGACAATAGTGAGACAGACAATAGTGAGACAGACAATAGTAGGACAGACAAGTGAGACAGACAATAGTGAGACAGACAATAGTGAGACAGACAATATGGAGACAGACAATAGTGAGGCAGACAATAGTGAGATAAACAATAGTGAGACAGACAATGGTGAGACAGACAATAGTGAGACAGACAATAGTGAAACAGACAATAGTGAGACAGACAACAATGAGACAGACAATGGTGAGACAAATAATAGTGAGATAGACAATAGTGAGACAGACAACAGTGAGACAGACAATAGTGAGACAGACAATAGTGAGACAGACAACAGTGAGATAAACAATAGTGACACGGACAACAGTGAGACAGACAATAGTGAGAAAGACAATAGTGGGATAGGCAACAGTGAGACAGACAATAGTATGACAGACAATAGTGAGTCAGACAATAGTGAGACAGACAATAGTGAGACAGACAATAGTGAGGCAGACAATAGTGAGACAGACAACAGTGAGACAGACGATAGTGAGGCAGACAATAGTGAGGCAGACAACAGTGAGACAGACAATATTGAGGCTGACAATAGTGAGATAGACGATAATGAAGCAGACAATAGTGAGACAGACAACAGTGAGACAGACAATAGTGAGACAGACAACAGTGAGACAGACAATAGTGAGACAGACAACAGTGAGACAGACAACAGCGAGACAGACAACAGTGAGACAGACAGTAGTGAGACAGACGATAGTGGGACAGACAATAGTGAGACAGACAATAGTGAGACAGACAATAGTGAGACAGACAATATTGAGACATACAACCGTGAGACAGATAACAGTGAGACAAACAATAGTGAGACAGACAATAGTGAGACAGACAATAGTGAGACAAACAATAGTGAGAAAGACAACAGTGAGACAGACAACAGTGAGACAGACAATAGTGAGACAGACAATAGTGAGACAGACAACAGTGAGACAGACAACAGTGAGACAGACAATAGTGAGACAAACAATAGTGAGACAAACAATAGTGAGACAAACAATAGTGAGACAGGCAATAGTGAGACAGACAATAGTGAGACAAACAATAATGAGACAGACAATAGTGAGACAGACAACAGCGAGACAGACAATAGTGAGACAGACAATGGTGAGACAGACGATAGTGAGACAGACAACAGTGAGACAGACACCAGTGAGACAGACAACAGTGCGACAGACAATAGTGAGGCAGACAATAGTGAGACAGACAACAGAGGAACAGACGATTGTGAGGCAGACAATAGTGAGGCAGACAATAGTGAGGCAGACAACAGTGAGACAGACGATAGTGAGACAGACAATAGTGAGACAGACAACAGTGAGACAGACAATAGTGAGACAGACAACAGACAACAGTGAGACAGACAATAGTGAGACAGACAATAATGAGACAGACGATAGTGAGACAGACAATAGTGAGACAGACAATAGTGAGACAGAAAATAGTGAGACAGACGATAGTGAGACAGACAATAGTGAGATAGACAATAGTGAGGCAGACAATAGTGAGACAGACAATAGTGAGACAGACAATAGTGAGACAGACAAGTGAGACAGACAATAGTGATACAGACAATAGTGAGACAGACAATATGAAGGCAGACAACAGTGAGGCAGACAATAGTGAGACAGACACTAGTGAGACAGACAATAGTGAGACAGACACTAGTGAAACAGACAATAGTGAGACAGACAACAATGAGACAGACAATGGTGAGACAAATAATAGTGAGACAGACAATAGTGAGACAGACAACAGTGAGATAGACAATAGTGAGAGAGACAATAGTGATATAAACAATAGTGAGACAGACAACAGTGAGACAGACAATAGTGAGAAAGACAATAGTGGTATAGGCAACAGTGAGACAGATAATAGTAGGACAGACAATAGTGAGTCAGACAATAGTGAGACAGACTATAGCGAGACAGACAATAGTGAGACAGACAATAGTGAGGCAGACAATAGTGAGACAGACAATAGTGGGACAGACGATAGTGAGACAGACAATAGTGAGAGACAACAGTGGTACAGAAAATAGTGGTACAGAAAATAGTGAGACAGACAATAGTGAGGCAGACAATAGTGAGACAGACAATAGTGAGGCAGACAATAGTGAGACAGACGATAGTGAGACAGACAATAGTGAGACAGACAATAGTGAGACAAGCAATAGTGAGACATACAATAGTGAGACAAAAAATAGTGAGGCAGACGATAGTGAGACAGACAATAGTGAGATAAGCAATAGTGAGGCAGACGATAGTGAAACAGACGATAGTGAGACAGACAACAATGTGACAGACAATAGTGAGACAGACAATAGTGAGACAGACAATAGTGAGACAAATAATAGTGAGGCAGACGATAGTGAAACAGACAATAGAGAGGCAGACGATATTGAGAGAGACAATAGTGAGACAGACAATAGTGAGGCAGACAATAGTGAGACAGACAACAGTGAGACAGACAACAGTGAGACAGACAATAGTGAGACAGACAACAGTGAGAGAGACAATAGTGAGACAGCCAACAGTGAGACAGACAACAGTGAGACAGACAATAGTGAGACAGACAACAGTGAGACAGACAACAGCGGGCCAGACAACAGTGAGACAGACAATAGTGAGACAGACGATAGTGGGACAGACAATAGTGAGACAGACAACAGTGAGAAAGACAATAGTGAGACAGACAATAGTGAGACATACAACAGTGAGACAGATAACAGTGAGACAGACAACAGTGAGACAAACAATAGTGAGACAGACAATAGTGAGACAGACGATAGTGAGATAGACAACAGTGAGACAGACAAAAGTGAGACAAACAATAGTGAGACAGACAATAGTGAGACAGACAATAGTGAGACAAACAATAGTGAGACAGACAATAGTGAGACAGACAATAGTGAGACAGACAATAGTGAGACAAACAATAGTGAGACAAACAATAGTGAGACAGACAATAGTGAGACAGACAACAGCGAGACAGACAATAGTGAGACAGACAATAGTGAGACAGACGATAGTGAGACAGACAACAGTGAGACAGACAATACTGAGACAGACAATAGTGAGATAAACAATAGTGAGACAAACAATAGTGAGACAGGCAATAGTGAGACAGACACCAGTGAGACAGAAAACAGTGCGACAGACAATAGTGAGGCAGACAATATTGAGACAGACAACAGTGAGACAGACGATAGTGAGGCAGACAATATTGAGGCAGACAATAGTGAGGCAGACAACAGTGAGACAGACGATAGTGAGACAGACAATAGTGAGACAGACAAGTGAGACAGACAATAGTGAGACAGACAATAGTGAGACAGACGATGGTGAGACAGACAATAGTGAGACAGAAAATAGTGAGACAGACAATAGTGAGACAGACAACAGCGAGACAGACAACAGTGAGACAGACAATAGTTAGACAGACGATGGTGAGACAGACAATAGTGAGACAGACAATAGTGGGACAGATAATAGTGAGACAGACAATAGTGAGACAAACAATAGTGAGACAGACAATAGTGAGACAGACAACAGCGAGACAGACAACAGTGAGACAGACAATAGTGAGACAGCCGATAGTGAGACAGACAACAGTGAGACAGACAACAGTGAGACAGACAACAGTGAGACAGACAATAGTGAGACAGACAACAGTGGGACAGACAATAGTGAGACAGACAATAGTGAGACAGACGATAGTGAGACAGACAATAGTGAGACAGACAATAGTGATATAGACAATAGTGAGGCACACAATAGTGATACAGACAATAGTGAGACAGACAACAGTGAGACAGACAACAGTGAGACAGACAATAGTGAGACAGACAATAGTGAGACAAACAATAGTGAGACAAACAATAGTGAGACAGGCAATAGTGAGACAGACAATAGTAAGACAAACAATAGTGAGACAGACAATAGTGAGACAGACAACAGCGAGACAGACAATAGTGAGACAGACAATAGTGAGACAGACGATAGTGAGACAGACAATAGTGAGACAGACACCAGTGAGACAGACGATAGTGAGGCAGACAATAGTGAGGCAGACCACAGTGAGACAGACGATAGTGAGACAGACAATAGTGAGAAAGACAACAGTGAGACAGACAATAGTGAGACAGACAATAGTGAGACAGACGATAGTGAGACAGACAATAGTGAGACAGACAATAGTGAGACAGAAAATAGTGAGACAGACGATAGTGAGACAGACAATAGGAAGACAGACAATAGTGAGACAGACAATAGTGAGATAGACAATAGTGAGGCAGACAATAGTGAGACAGACAATAGTGAGACAGACAATAGTGAGACAGACAAGTGAGACAGAAAATAGTGAGACAGACAATAGTGAGACAGACAATATGGAGGCAGACAACAGTGAGGCAGACAATAGTGAGACAGACACTAGTGAGACAGACAATAGTGAGACAGACACTAGTGAAACAGACAATAGTGAGACAGACAACAATGAGACAGACAATGGTGAGAAAGACAATAGTGGGATAGGCAACAGTGAGACATATAATAGTAGGACAGACAATAGTGAGTCAGACAATAGCGAGACAGACAATAGTGAGACAGACAATAGTGAGGCAGACAATAGTGAGACAGACAATAGTGAGACAGACGATAGTGAGACAGACAATAGTGAGAGACAACAGTGGTACAGAAAATAGTGGTACAGAAAATAGTGAGACAGACAATAGTGAGGCAGACAATAGTGAGACAGACAATAGTGAGGCAGACAATAGTGAGACAGACGATAGTGAGACAGACAATAGTGAGACAGACAATAGTGAGATAGACAACAGTGAGACAGACAATAGTGAGGCAGACAATAGTGAGACAGACAATAGCGAGACAGACAATAGTGAGACAAGCAATAGTGAGACATACAATAGTGAGACAAAAAATAGTGAGGCAGACGATAGTGAGACAGACAATAGTGAGATAAGCAATAGTGAGGCAGACGATAGTGAAACAGACGATAGTGAGACAAATAATAGTGAGGCAGACGATAGTGAAACAGACAATAGAGAGGCAGACGATAGTGAGAGAGACAATAGTGAGACACACAATAGTGAGGCAGACAATAGTGAGACAGACAATAGTGAGACAGACACTAGTGAAACAGACAATAGTGAGACAGACAACAATGATACAGACAATGGTGAGACAAATAATAGTGAGACAGACAATAGTGAGACAGACAACAGTGAGATAGACAATAGTGAGACAGACAATAGTGAGACAAAAAATAGTGACACAGACAACAGTGAGACAGACAATAGTGAGAAAGACAATAGTGGGATAGGCAACAGTGAGACAGATAATAGTAGGACAGACAATAGTGAGGCACACAATAGTGAGACAGACAATAGTGAGACAGACAATAGTGAGAAAGACAATAGTGAGGCAGACAATAGTGAGACAGACAATAGTGAGATAGACGATAGTGAGACAGACAATAGTGAGAGACAACAGTGAGACAGACAATAGTGGTACAGAAAATAGTGAGACATACAATAGTGAGGCAGACAATAGTGAGACAGACAATAGTGAGGCAGACAATAGTGAGACAGACGATAGTGAGACAGACAATAGTGAGACAGACAATAGTGAGACAAGCAATAGTGAGACATACAATAGTGAGACAAAAAATAGTGAGACAGACAATAGTGAGATAAGCAATAGTGAGGCAGACGATAGTGAAACAGACGATAGTGAGACAGACAACAGTGTGACAGACAATAGTGAGACAGACAATAGTGAGACAAATAATAGTGAGGCAGACGATAGTGAAACAGACAATAGAGAGGCAGACGATAGTGAGAGAGACAATAGTGAGACAGACAATAGTGAGGCAGACAATAGTGAGACAGACGATAGTGAGACAGACAATAGTGAATACAATGACAAACTAAAAAATGACAAAATGACAAACACTGAACTACAAAACACTACACATAAAACTAAAGATCGAGCGATACGAACCCCACTGAAACACGTGAGACTCGGGATCCTGTTTCTGTTTCATATAACAACAATTTAAAATACCTGAAAATAATGTCTTCTGATGAAATATCTCAATTTCGGAAAATGGCGAATGAGGAAGTTAAATGGTGACGTGGTTTATATTTTACCTCACGATTATAATCATTAATGACGCGTGACGCGTGAAATAATATATATAGTGATTTTTAAATTCAGTGCTTGAACCTATTCAATATTTATATACAAATTAAACTCTACATTAAATATCATTTAATTAATAATTAGATGCCCACTTGAGCTTGTATATCGATCACTTGATTATTCTCAGGGCTGTAACTACTATTGAGGCAGACGAGGCGAATGATTCGTCTGATTTTCTGCAAATAGAAAATGATTAAAGGCGAAAAACAGAGAGAGAGAGAGAGAGAGAGAGAGAGAGAGAGAGAGAGAGAGAGAGAGAGAGAGAGAGGGGGGGGGAGGGGATAACGAGAAGGATGTCTGAAAAGGTCAGGTCGCAACCGATGCTTCATCATATATCAAGCTGTGTTACCCGAATTCGACCTTTGTCGATCCTTCTCCAGTCCGAGTCTTGTGACTAAAAGCCCATCAAGAGGTTCGAGATTTTATTTTGCTTTTTTAGGGCATACAAGTGCAGATTCCTATGGAAAGTTTCATCATCTGTATGAGTCTGTCCGTCGCAAATGAAAATTACGTTTTTCCGACAAATCCAAGAAGTACATGAAGACAAAGACACAGAACAAACACCCCAGTCCAAAGTATCAAAGATCATTATCGTGTTAATTACTTTCTTCTATTCATTGATCATATCATATCACATCTAAATTCACGATTTCCCCAAGAACTGAAAGCCATTTTCTACGCCTGTGTGGGTTGGAGATGCTTAGCATCCATCGTAATGATACTATCTAGCAGGTAAACAGAAGCTGTTCTCAAAAGATGGGATTCAAGTGAAAATAGGAAAATCCATCTTGCATTCACCGACTAAGTACTGTCATTTTAAATTATTCATTAGGATATTATTTTAAAAATCAATCAGTTGTGTTGTGTGGAATTTACCATAGAAGCTTCTCGACGGCGGGGTCGCTATTGGCGACAGAAAATGGGATATAAAGCGTCTCAATAATATAGAAATCGATAAACAAAAATGCGTTATTTTGGGCCGTAAAGTCACAGCTTTCCACTGCCTCCCCTGTTTCAAATCCCTTGTTACGGCCCTGTTCATGGCTTAGTGATCTTTATACTATGTTCTTTTAAGACGTGGATCATATTTATATAAAATTTTAACTCAAAATTATTACTGGTAAATTAGTTTCTAATTGTTCATTATAGAAAGGAAGAAAATCATATCGATTCTCTGAGAAAGAAACTAGAGGCTCACTTGAGTTTGGATATATCGATCAGTTGATTTTTCATAAATATAACGTGCTTTATGATGAATCAAATCTAGATTTTATTAATTTTCATGTTTAACTTTATTTCATTAACGAAAACGTAGATATCAAATTTAGTGCGCAAGAATAACCTTCATTAAAATATGGTCTAAAATAAAAATAAAATAAAAATTAGCAATTGGTTCCTGAATTTTCGTCTTATATCTCTAAAATGGTAAAAATTGTACAATATATCTGTTCAAGCACTTCAGACGGAATTATTCAAAAGAAATCAACTGGAAAAAAAAACTGCGCGCAAGCAAAGCTTAAAATAAAGGGCCACGCAGGGCGAATCATGTTCCGAAAGCAGCATATCGACAACGGATAGTTGAACAAACTGTTGTGTAAATAAAACCAGTGTGGCTGCAATATTTTGCTTGAAACAGTAAATTGCTGGTCACAATATTATACTAAACACAGTAATATGCTGGACCAACTGTATTTTGGATATGTGTCTTCTTTTACTATTTCAAGTGTTTAATATGCCTTCCAAATACGTGAAATTTCCTAATTTGAGTCCTGTTTACATCCCTTTTCGAAACAAAATAGCAAAATATGCCTAAGGTTCATCAATAACCCATAAAAATGATCATTTGGTAAAAACCTGCATTAAAATTAGATAAAAAATAAAAAGCTCAAATTCAGTTTTTGTTGTCTTCTTTCGGTTGAGTTTATCTTTAAAACCGTAATATATAGAAGAAATCGGTTGATATACCATTGGAAGCTAAAGGTGTAATCTATTCAAAGAAAACAATGCATTAATATAGGGTGAAAACTAAAAATTCTATATACCTTCCAACTATACGAAATTTCGGAAATTGGACCGATTTTTTATATAAAATAGCAAAATAAATTATGGTCCAGCAATAGCATTTAAGATGATCATTTGTGAAGATAAATGCATCAAACCTGGATGAAAAATGAATTACTGTCCAGCAATAACATGTTAATATCACAATTTTGCAAAGATAAATGCCTTAAAATTGGATTAAAAAATCAAAGGCACAAATTGAAGTAAAGGAAGTGCGCTTTTTTGTTGATTTTCTACATTTAACAGTCACAGTAGCGTCTTCATTAATGAACTTAACCAATATACTGGTGTGACATGCCCCCACCTCTAGCCTGCAGGGGAGCTGTACTCTTTACTTCTGTCGATAAATACTACATTCGGTCATCTTTATTTGTTTCGATGTTATTTGGTGTATAGAATTTCATTTCACAGATGTGGGGTTATCAAGAAGAAAACAAAATTCGAGTTTACGCATACATGCATCTGTATTTACTATTATTTCTAAATTAAAACACTGATGTTTTATATGTTTTATCTGTCCTACAATTTCGAAAGTGAGATACATTTGTAACTATATATAAGGTGACATGTTACGATTGTGTAGGTCCCTGGGCTACAGATACTGCGAGGCATCAGAGATAATTATCAAAAGCACTCATTTTGGATTCTTGAAATCCGTGTATTCATTTTTTACCAAATAATGTTATAATATTATCAGGTACGTTATTGATTTGAAGTTCTCTTCGCAGAGTCAAAAAATACACATGCTATATGTTATTGTATTTGCTACAAAGTCAAACCGTGTTTGTAACAAGAGTGGTGCCAAAGGTGGACCAAGAACTGTCCACCCTTCTGTAGTATCTGAGTTCACCTCCAGTCTTTAGTGTGATTTATCTTGTGCGTGTTGTCCATGTCCATCTTTCTGTAGTATCTGAGTTCACCTCCAGTCTTTAGTGTGGTTTATCTGGTTCGTGTTGTCCATGTTCACCCTTCTGTAGTATCTGAGTTCACCCCCATGTTTTAGTGTGGTTTATCTTGTTCGTGTTGTCCATGTTCACCCTTCTGTAGTATCTGAGTTCACCTCCATTCTTTAGTGTGGTTTATCTTGTTCGTGTTGTCCATGTTCACCGTTCTAGAGTAGCTGAGTTCATCCCCCAGTTTTTAGTGTGGTTTATCTTGTTCGTGTTGTCTATGTTCACCCCCAGGTTTTAGTGTGGTTTATCTTGTTCGTGGTTTAACTTGATCACATGCGGCTGCAAGTCGAGTTTACCCTTTTTTGTAATTTACAAAGCCGGGCGCGAACCCACGTCGTATTGGTGATAGGCTTGTATGAGTTGTTAGATCCAACGACCTAACTCATTGAGCCATCCGGGTCCCTGAAATCAAAGAAAATGGAACAAAAAACAATGTGGGTAAATAGTTTTACTGTTTTTGAATGAAAATAAAATTAATAAAAATGACATAACGCAGAGAATGTTTTTTTTTTAATTTCTTTTTTGTTTTGTTTTGTTATTATTTTCTTAATAAAGCAATAAAGTTATTAAAATTTAAAACAAAAAGGTGAAATCTTACTTGAGGAATATAACTTATATGTCATTGTCTAAGGTTATTTGTCCTATATTAAGAGTATGTTGTACAAGTTAGTACGGAAGCGTCTATGGACCTCGTCTTAGTCGCTTAATAACATTTTAAAAGCAATGTTAATAAGACGTGTTTAGTGCATCATAATACACTGAAGGTGTGTTATTTAGGTAACTCATTAAGCTACTTTTATTTAAATCTTCTTATTGTCTTACAATTTCACGGACTGATAATTTTCATTGTAAGTTAGCCTAAGAATATTTTCTTTAGTTTCCAACATCTCATTAAAATTGGGTCCATGCATACACATACATGTCAAAAGTCTGTTTCTCTCTCTGATTTTAATGTGCGAATTTCTTTTTATTTCAAATAACATGCAAAATGCAAAAATATAACCCCCTTTTCAGTATGAAATGAATGATTGGTGTCTCATATGTAAATTATCCAATTTCTCCAATTGATGAGGAATGTCCATGATGTCATAGAGGTACCCCATGCTATTTTTGAAATTTTATAATTTTGGTTTTCCAACGTAATTGTACGTAAAGCGTATTTTCTGATTGACTTAGACTTTTCGTCGATATTGATTTTTGATAACCAATGGTTAAATATTTTAACAGAGCCCCTATACCGTGGTTAAATATTAATCAGTTTAACCATGCTTTAACCAGTAGTTAAATTTAACCATAAGTTGAACAACGCATTGCGTGCTTTGGTTAAATTTTAACCATAAGTTATCATTTTTAACCATTGGTTAAAATTTAACTACAAGTTGAACAACCGGGCCCTGGAGTAGCCGAGTTCACCCCCAGGTGTTAGTGTGGTTTATCTTGTCCATGTTCACCCTTCTGGAGTAGCTGAGTTCACCCCCAGGTGTTAGAGTGGTTTATCTTGTCCATGTTCACCCTTCTGGAGTAGCTGAGTTCACCCCAGGTGTTAGAGTGGTTTATCTTGTTCGTGTTGTTAATGTTCATCCTTCTGGAGTAGGCGAGTTCACCCCCAGTTTTTAGAAGAGTTCATCTTGTTCATGTTCACCCTTCTGGAGTAGCTGAGTTCACCCCCAGGTGTTAGAGTGGTTTATCTTGTCCATGTTCACCCTTCTGGAGTAGCTGAGGTCACCCCCAGGTTTTAGTGTGATTTATCTTGTTCATGTTGTCCATGTTCACCCTTCTGGAGTAGCTGAGTTCACCCCCAGGTGTTAGTGTGGTTTATCTTGTTCATGTTGTCCACGTTCACCCTTCTGGAGTAGCTGAGTTCACCCCCAGGTGTTAGTGTGGTTTATCTTGTTCGTGTTGTCCATGTTCACCCTTCTGGAGTAGCTGAGTTCACCCCCAGGTTTTAGTGGGGTATATCTTGTTCATGTTGTCCATATCCACCCTTCTGGTGTAGGTGAGTTCACCCCCAGTTATTAGTGTGGTTTATCTTGTTCATGTTGTCCATGTTCACCCTTCTAGAGTAGGTGAGTTCACCATCAGTTTTTAGTGTGGTTTATCTTATTCATGTTGTCCAATAACATGTCGTCATTTTTAGTTCCGTGTTGTGATGTCTGCCATAATATGTAGCAACATTCTAGCAGTACCCGTATTTGGAATATATATCTTTCAGTTGATACGATATTCCGGAGCTTGTGGTTTCTATCAGGATTTCCTGGATAGAGGGTTGCCGCTAACAAAGAGGCTACTGAACAAGGGTTTCTATTGGTTAAGTTGAAGTCATCATATCGAAAGTTTTACGGTCGCCAACATGACTTGGTTGACCGCTATAGAATATCTGTGTAACAAATGACCACGGATATGTTCGATTTGTCGTAAATACATCCCGGTCCTTTCCTCTTTTATGACTTATGACCGAGTTTGTAACTAGATTAACACGACGGGCGCCATTAGTTGAGCAGGAACTGCTTACCCTTCGTAGCACCTGAGTTCACTCGATCTTAAATTTTATGTTTATGTTTTGTAAATCGTTATTTGTCTTTCTGTCCTTTTCCTTTTGGCCATTGTGTTGTCTATCCTTCTCCGACATACGGATTCTGATTACCTCTTTGGTATCTTCAAACTCTTCTTCCGCTTACAAATATGTTCGGTTCGTTTTATTCATGTTATTTGTATTCATTTGCCCATCCTGGTCTCGAGAAACGATTTTCATTTCCTGTACCCTTAGATTTGTAATGTCAAAGGATTCAATAATACTTGCATTTACAGAGGGTAGTAAATGTATTATAGGATATTATCAGGTACGTTATTGATTTCAAGTTCTCTTAGCAGAGAAAAAGAAATGCAAATGCTATGTTATTTGAGGCTTGCAACCAAGTTTGTAACAAGAGTAACCCGACAGGTGCCAAGAGTGGAGCATGAACTGTTCACCAATCTGGAGTAGCTGAGTTCATCCCCAGTTTTTAGTGGGGTTTATCTTGTTCTTCTACAATAAGATATCGTAATTTTTTAGTTCCATGTTGTGATGTCTGCCATGATTTCCGCTCAAAAGGGTGTTCGTATTATTTAACAGTAACATGACGGGTGTCACTAGTGGAGCAGGAACTACATACCTTTCTGTGGTACCAAGCCCCCTCAATTTTAATTGGGTTCGTGTTACTCAATTTGTAATGATCTGTAGCATTTTGTCGTCCATCAATATTGTTTTGATCTTTTTTTTAATTTGGCCAATCTACTGTATGTTTTTCTCCCAACTACGGCTTCTGATTACCTCTATGATATCTTCAAACTTTCCATTGACTATATCAGGGTTCTGTGATAGTTACATTTGTATACATGGAACACTGTAATATTACGATACGATTTTGAATATATGTTTTTATCAATCCCGAAAGGACATCAAGCTTCGCCATTTATAATTGTCTATTTCCTTGCAAAATCTCTTCGATGTCAAATTTTATTTTAAAGTTAAGTCGCAAACTTACGAACGTCATGCGGTGGAGATATTGGTGACTTTCACCTAACAAGCCACGTAATTTAATTATGTCAACGATGTCAAGGTCGTCTGTTTTCTTGTATTTATCAGTTAACAAGCCATGTGACTTAAATTGTCAGCTAGGTCAAGGCTTGGCGGAGCAATAACTTCTTCAGTTTGAGGGGCTATCGTAGCGTGATCATATGGCAGTTGGATTTACAACTACCAATGCAATCAGTGCCTATCACCACTAACGTTATGTGTTCTAATCCCGCTCGGGTGAGGTGTGAGCCAAACAACACTATGTGAAAAAGTTTGTCACTGACTTACGAAAGGTCGGTTAATTTATCCGGGTCCTCCGGCTTCCTCCACCAATAAAACTGATAGCCACGATATTACTGAAGCATTGTTAAAAGTGGCGTTAAACACCATAGACCACCCATAAACCAACCACTATGTCAAGGTCGCCTGTTTTCTTGTATTTGTTGTAGTTGGTTATATTTTTGACTATGTTAAACATTTATACAATGCACAGCCGTCAAATGTATCAAGTTTGCAGCTATCTTATAAAATGTATCAGACATAAATAGGAAACTGTAAGAAAATTGAGCTGCAGAAGACATGTTCAATTTATATAGAGCTTTCTGGGAGGGGTAGCTTTACTGCCACAATATGAACTTGTGAAACAATATCCTCATATTCGTATGAATGAACATATGGATGTCTTCTTTAGGTGAATAAATATCCTACAACGTGTGAAAATCTAGCGATAGTAAAACCTATATGATGAATCTGTAAGCCAACGATACCATTTATAGGTACATACCACGGAATGGGCAACAAGGTAAAGCAAAATTGTTTATGACAGAGATGATCTGTTTATTAGCAAAATACTAATAATGGAAAACAGGAAAGGTCTCCCGTGTTATCATGGTGGTTCGTAACGGATTTCGGAAACAACAAAGGCGTTCTAGATTTCTGAAAGATTTTGCAACTACATTGTATTTTAATTAATAGAGGTACGCCCTTATACTTATTTACATTTCTATTTTTAATTTAGATTTATCTCCCTTAATCACCGATAGGCTTAGATGACCTATGTTGTGCTGTTAGGACGTTTGTGTTTTCAGCCTATCGGTGTTTTCTTCTTTTGAGTGCCACTGAACAAATTCATTAGAGAAATATAAATCTGTTGCACTTAATATCGGTTTCAGAATATTTGATGTTAATTTTTATCATAAAAAGCGTGTGTATCTAAATTAGTGTACATGCCGCGTTAGGTAGGCTTATAGTCGACAGAACGGAAAGTCAGACAACTCAAAATATCAAGGAGTAAGAAAACCAAAGGGCCCAAACAAGATAGTCAAAATTGTCTAATGTCACTCAGAATAATGCTTGGCATATGAAAGATAACAAGAACTGGGTGCAGTGGAGAGCAGCTGTGTCAAGGGGCATAATTCCCCTCTCGACTTTACAGAGCGGGGCACTATGGTTTTGTCTTATTTTGCTTGTACGTTTTGAAAACTTGACACCCCACGCACATATACTGTCCAATCAACACTTACGCCTCTGTCCGGTCCACTCCTACACCTCTGTGTTACACTAGTGGAACAGGTACTGCATACACTTCCGGAACACATCAGTTACCCCACCCAGTTTTCAGTAGTGTTAGTGTTGCTTGATCTTTAATTTTCTGTGTATCGGTTTACCGACTCTTGTTTGTTGGTTTTTTATTCTGTTTTTTTTTCGCCCAATGTATTGTCTGTCCTTCGATTTACTGCATTGCATTACCCTTTCCGTGTCACTAATATGATCCAGATCGATTGTATGAATAAGTCTCATTTATTTGATTAAAACACAAATCATTAGAAAATGTGCTATGAGTCTATTGCCCTTTTGAAACATCGTACAGAAAAGCAATATCACTCTCATTGACAACTAATAACTTATTAGTAGATCTTTCATAATCAAGTACTTGTGGTACTACCAGACCATCCTTAGATGACAATAGTTGTCTATGACGTTGTCCATCAGGGGAGATAACCACGACATTGATAGATTTACCACCGGCGACATACACGTTTCCATCATTGTCTACGGAGATACCAAATGGACTTCTTAAAACACATTCATCTTTGAATTCCCATTGTGTTGTACCTTGTAAATCACAGCATGTCACGGTATGTGTGTTACAGTTTGTGTAGTAAAGCTTGTCTCCAAATGCTGCTATGTAATAAACGTAACTCATATCTCTGTTGATGATGTCACTTACGGATTTATCACTGAGGTTTAGCATCTTTAGTCCTTCACTGGAAGTACAGTAATATATTGTTTTACCTCTAATCGCCATGCCCCAAATGTCAGTATCCATGGAGATAGTTGTCATGACTTTCTGAGTTTCTATGTCTATTATATTTATACATGTTTTACCTCCACCTCCACATGATACAGCCACGCTATTGTCTTCTTTAATATAAAGTGTATCATACGTGTAGGATCCTGTTTTATCTTTACCAATTTGGAATAATTCTACTCCTTCTTTATTGAAAAATGTTACAATATCTTCTTTGTAGCAGGAAAATACCATTCTGCCATCAGTAAGTGTAGAACACCCTTCGATTTGTTTTCCCTTAGTGCTTACCTTTTGTTTCAGGTTCAGTTGTATATTGTCCACTGACATACGTGGTAGGTCAGCTACCATTATCTGAGCTTGCTTGTCCCTTTTTCTAACTAAGGTTAATTCACAAGGCTTTGATTCCACAACTACTTCTCCAAAGCTTTTAATGCTGGTGGCTAAGTTCTTCAAACTCGGATCTATATTGCATGATATTTTGGTTTGTTTAAGACTGTCACCGTTCACTAGAGCATGTATACACGTGTCGTGGGCTTCTACATCACTCCTTATTTGCTTCAAGGCCAGAAATGTTTGCAGATCTGATGCATACTGTTTTATGTTGACCATGTTTGTCTTGTATTCACTCAGTTCTTCCTGTTTTTCATCTAAGGATACCATCAATTCACTTGTTTGCCTGGTTACTATGGCTACAGCTTCAGTCAATTCATTCAGCAGATCTTCTTGTAACTTGTCAAGATGATTATTGATTTTTCCCCTTAGTTCCCGTATTTCATGCTCAATTATTCTTTTCTGTTCTGTAACAGTGATTGAGTTGTTCTCTCTGTTTTGTCGAATTTTGTGGATATTTTCCATCATTTCGTCAATAATTTGTTCTGTTTCATTGTACTTGTGTGACGTCTTCACATTTTGAACTATTTTTTCAAGAATATTAAAACCTTTACATTCACTATGATCTTCCACGATACAGATTCTGCAACAGGGACATCCATGCTCTTTACAGTATAATTGTAACTTTTCGTTATGCTCGTTGCAGAACTCTCTAATTTCTAAAACGAACGACGGTAACTTTTGATATTCAGAAATAGGTATGGTGCTATGGTTTCGGGAGGAGTTCGATAAACTGTGATACTCTGAGCAGTCTATGCAGAATCCTTGATCGCATTCTGGACACCACACTTCTGATGGCTTAGAAATATGGCGGACATCACATATACCACAGGTAGATGGAGAACTCGTCATAATGTTGATATCCTGAACTAAAATATATTGTTTGTGTTCAAATTCAAATTTAATTAAAGTTTTAAATTCCATTTTATTTATATGCCAACAAACACTAAAATTAATCTATTAAAATAAGATTTTCAGTTTGCACATTTCTTTTTTTTTATATTGAAATTTGAAATTGGATTTTCCCAGTGAAGTCTGGTGTAATTTTGGTTCAGTTGTTACCGAGGATAAAATATAAATGTGAATGTTTACGACGTACGACGGAAACCAAGTGATGGCAAATGCTCACCCTTTTGCCAAGTGAGCTAAAAAAGATAAAACATTTAATTTCATTGAACAATGAAGATAATCGTTTGAATCTGTCACACTTATGAAATTCGAATTGGCATTTTTGGTCCAGATTTTATAATTTAGTATACTTTCTAACAACAGGAACAAATCAAAAGTTCTTGTAAATATAAACAAAAATATCATGTCAAAAAATATACTATGACTGACTTGAACATAAATTTATGGACGAAAATATTAACCTCTCTGATATAAAATATTACAAAATTATATATATAGACATAAACAGTATTATTTACAAATGTTCTCCACTTATAAAGATAACCTTTACAAAAATTTAAACATCAAAATTTACTAAAGATTAAATATATCTTGAGATAAAATTTGTACTAGTTTACATATAGAGGGAACATGTTTTGAATGGAAGCTTAAAATTCACAAAATATAACAAAAGAATAATAGGATTCGTAATAAAAACGTAATTAACACATTTAGTTCGTACATCACGTTTCTGGAATATCCTTCACCAGGTACTTTCAAAACCGAAACATTGGAAAGCCAAATAATTTAAAGTTCAGGGAGCAATAAAACCGAAGGGCTTAAACAGGATAGCTAAAATCGTATATAGACTATATAATTTCTTTCAGAAAATGAGAATATGTACAATGCCATTGGAAAAGCAGTTTGCGGTTGGGTGCAAAGTTCGATATGCCTGAACCACATCGGTTGTGAAATAGTGAGCTGTCGTGACCGTATCGAGTGCGGTAGATCATGGGTTCGAGTCGCGATTGCGTCAAACCAAAGACTGCTTCTCCGCAAAGCATGCAGTATTCATGAGTTTGAGTGTTGGCTGATAATCGGGATAATGTTTTCGAGTGTAGTTGCATGTCTACTAGCCGACTGTTATTTCAGTAGGCTAGCACTATATAACTTCACATATATGTTTGCATATAGTAGAAATACAAATTGCAATCGCCATATGATATAGCTGTGAAAATAATTCATTTGGAGTAAAAATAAAAAGGCAACATTCACTCACTCTATAAGTCTGAAATAATGTCAATGCTAAATCCCGGGTTGGAGAATTTGTTCCTGATTCAGTCGTTAACGTGGAGGGAACGTGGTACACTCCACCAAAAGCTCAAAATGTCACCGACCATAATATACCTAACATTGAGGATATGGATACCCTATGTAACGAGAGTAAAATTAACTGAATATAGAAACTAACGTAATCGTCTACGAGGGGGCATGCTTTTCGAACTCCATACAGTTCAGTCTTCTAGTAACCCACCAGGCAAACACCATGGAATTTGTGTGATGACCTTGAGTAACCCTATATCTTATTTCTTATTTTAATTATATTACCTGGTTTTTAAAGAACTAATTTGACAAGCAAATAAACGAGTTTTCTGTGAAGTGTATACAAATAAAAACATATAAATGCCTTATTATCCACCATTTATAATTTATATGTTAGCACTGGTGCAGTCGTCATTAACATAATTATACATATATCTACATGGTTAAATCAATAGATCAATATTAACATGCAGTAAAACATAGTGTATATGAAAGCACCAAAGGTGATGTTAAACGATCGAACATGCTTGCATGTAGATTTTTTGTATGCTATGCACAATTGCAAAATATCAGTATACTTCTAGAAAAAGATGTCAAACTTTGAAATAGTAAATTGAGAGCAAACTCCAGAGACATCAATATGTTATTCACATATAGGGGGAACTACTAATATAATTATTGAATAGTGCCAAAAATGGAAAGAACAGTTGGTGTAGGAGCTACTACTATAACATGCAACAACCCAGTTTTACATTCTATTACATTATTTTATTTCCCATCAACTGTTTACCAGACACTACATCTGTTTTGAAGGGGCAAGCAAATCAATGTGACAGTCAAAGTGGAATATAGTGCATTTGTGGGTTTAATTTTATACCTTGGAAAAGGGAAATATTTTTCTATATGGGGTCTTTTTCGCGGAAGGATGTGACTTGAAAAAATTTACAACACTTATTAATAGATCTGACGATGAACTTTTATCCAATGATATACATTGTATATATATANNNCGAAGACAACATCCGTGTCCTTTCCATCTTTATCTTTTTTGTTTTGAAGCCAACATCAACATTCAGTTCCCGGGATTCCCTCATCCATTTACGGACACCTACTGGAGTATTATACAGGTTTTTTTTCATTATTTGTGTCCAAGTTTGTTTGCCGGTTGCCCTACATCGATACTTTCATTTCATGCTTATTTTTAGGTGGAACATACTTTAAAAGAATGTATTGTTGACATAAATACGTCAGCAGTGAGTCAAGGTTAACAGGTCAAAACCTCTTTGGGATTTTCTAGACTTTTCATTAGATAGTACATCAAACATTAGAACATGTATTGTCTAAAGCACTGGTTCCCAATCCTGAACAAAACTACGATGGTCGAGAACTAACGACACTGATAAACCAGTCGAATTGTAACCCCAGCAGCATAGGATATAAATAGACTATATTAGAGATGCCGGTTTAACGTTGTAATTGCCGCCATTTTGTTTTCCGGTAGATCAATGCTCCTTAAAATTGCTTCTTTTGTTATCTTTATTCTCCTTTAAGTATTTTTTTTTTTATTCAAATAAAATTGATTATATATTTAATCAAATAAGAATTTTGATAATATATATATAAATTTGAGTAACTTATCGGTGTTTTTATGTATTCGGTGAGTCTTGCGTAGCGCTACAGCAGTTTTTTTTACTTCACGGCACGTTTTTTTCGGTAAGGATGCCCTTTTCAGATATAAAATGAAATATGTCGCCGACGTCATACAATAATGAAATTAGTATCCAATGAAAATGCAGAAACTCATTTACCGCAAATTGGAAGTCTTTTTTCGTTTCCGGTATACGCTGACCTTGAGACGCCAGTTTGAAAACTTCGAAGACTACTATTTATAAGATAAGTATTGATTTCGCAGAAAAGAACGTGATATTCAAATTCTACGATGTCTTATTAGTCTAATCTCATAACTATGCTAAAGATATTAATTAAGTAACATATTTCTTTTCAGTAAACTAAAAATCTGATCTGAACAAGTTGATGAACGTCGACGAGATGTCAACAACGTCACTGCCAATGAAAACAATTATCGAGACGTCTTGGAACCACTTGTCAGCAAGTGGTATTAATCAAGATGTAGTATTTAATCTGCTAACGGATGAGAGTTATGCCGGTTAGTGTACAAATTAATCTGATGCAATAATGAAAGGGAAGGAGAAAGCAAAAATAAAAAAGGGGGGGGGGTTACTTTTTAAAACTAGCAATCTCTCAGTTTTTAATGTGGTGAACAATTAAAAAGCACATTGTATGAATAGAATAGAATACATTTTATTGCCTAACCATAGGGCCCACATGAGGCATCATTAACAATACAAACATTCATGATTGATAAATGAGACATACAGTATGATACACACAAAAGAAAAAGGACATACAAATGTAGTATGGGGTTTTTATATTTNGTCAAACTTTTGTTTTCCTTTGCCACTTTCTTTCAAACGTCTTTTCCGGGAAGGCATTGTGAATGATATGAATTTCAAAGTTCGAATTTTTATAATTACTGTGAAATCTAATCAGAAAATCGATCGATATACGTTACATTAGTTAATGTTCTAAATTTAACTTTGACATATTCAAATTAGATAGGGGGCGCTACAATGTAAACATGAAACAGTTGTTCGAAACGTGAACCAAACTGGCGACATATAAGCGACAAAAAATGAAAACACATATAAAAAGGGCACTTGTGTTTACGAAAAAGACATCCACGTTAGTCACAAAGGGCAGGCGTCACTCGGACAAGGGCGTGCGCTGCAAACAAAATATCAATTTCTAGATATTGAAATATCCATCCGCAAAATTCGCATTGCAACAAAGAAATACTGATAGATGAGCAAACGTGCATACAAGTACCCGATATTGAGGGGGATTTATAATATATGAATGTTGTATGCATGCTCTTTCTGATATTTAAGTTACTCGCCCTCTTACAATTGACTCTATATGGACTATAGTTTTGTCTGGGCGGAAGGTTGTGACACATGTTGTGTAAAGCAGTGTCTTCCGGTTTGCACGAGCGATAGCATTAAACGATTTTCGATCGTTTAATAAAAACCTCATTGAGAGTGGGAGAAATGTTGGTTGGTGTCACCAACCTCATGTCAGAGTTCTAGTTGCAACAATAAGGTTTATACAAATGGCAAGGCTATCCCTGTTGCGTGGTGGGTGGATGTATAAAAAAACATCGCTGTCTATCCTAGTAGTTGGGGTATGTGATCATTGAGAGGCAAAATGTTGCGTGGTGATTGGGTGTACTGAATACCTGCAACACTTTGGTGTTTTATTTGCTCAATACTATTAATTTGTGCAGTTTAAACAAACTTTTTTTCTGGGCAATTGCAAATTGTAAATGCGAAAAGATACCAAATGTGGTAATCAGAAGCCGTAAATGAAGGACAGACAATACAATGGCCAAAAGAAAAAGGTCAAAATGACAAACCATGATGTACAAAACATCACACAGAAAACTAAAGATCGAGCAACACGAACCCACTAAAATCCGGGAAACTCAGGATCCTGTTTCTGTTTGATATAACAACAACTTCAAATACCTGAAAATAATGTCTTCTGATGAAATATATCAAATTCAGAAAATGGCGAATGAGGAAGTTAAATGGTGACGTGGTTTATATTTTGTCACGATTATAATCAATACTGACACGTGACATCCCTAATAATAGACCTACTGATCTTTAAATTCAGTGCTTGAACCTATTTAGTATTAATATACAAATTAAGCTCAAAATTATTATTTGGTTAATTAGTTTTGAATAGTTTTTAGAAGGGCACGGAAACCCAATCCATTCGCCACCAACAAAAATAACTAGAGGCTCAATTGAGCTTGTATTGATCAATCACTTGATTTTTCATAAACCTTTTACATGGTTTATGTTGAATCAAGTCTACATTTTGAGAAATGAATATTTTTATTAATTTCCATATACGGACCCATGTTTAACTCTATTTCACTAATGAAAACGTAGATATAAATAAAATTTGGTGCGTACGACGTGTTTCTGTAATAACCTTCATTAAAATATGGCTTAAAATACAAATTTAAAACATTTTATTTAGTCGTTGGTACCTGTTGTCCTCTCATATCTCAGAAATGGTAAAAGCTGCAACAAATCTGTTGGAATGCTTCAGACAGGAATTTTGAAGAAAAATATCAACTGAAAAACCTGCAATTCAAGAAAAACTTTAGATAAAATAAAGTGATACTCATAGTGAATTATGATACGACAGCAGCATGTTGACAAGGCAAAGTTGAACACACTGGTGTATAATAAAAACCAGCATGGAAGCAATATTTTGCTTGATTGCTGTGTCTTTTTTTTTAATTCTTTTTTTTAACTATTTCAAGTGTTAAATATGCTTTCCAAATGTGCCTCTTTTAGATTCCCTGTTAAATCACTTCTGACAGGAATTATAGCCTGGCATCTGTCCCCCATTTCTGAATTTTATTTTCATGGGGGTCTGTGGCCGTTTTTTAGTGCGATCCCCTTTTATCTCATGGAGTATTGTTTCATCTGACAGGGAGAAAAGAACATATTTCATTTTGGTACATCTCCCTGTTTTTGTATAATGATTTTATGTTTGAGTATTATATAATTTTCTCGTCATTTTCATTAAATGACATTTACTGAATATATGTGTTTGTTTATATTTACTCCCAGTTCAAAAAACAAGCGGATGTGTTGCTCTATATCACTTGAAGATGCTTATGTTGGTCATGCTTACATTACCACCATTTTATCGTTGGTTTTGATGTTATGATGATGTTGTTGTCGTTTAGGGATATTTGGAATTTTGAAGTAAGACATAAATGAGTTTTATTGGAAATAGAAATATTTATGTATTCTGAAAGTGAATAGTATAATGTTGGGGAAAGGGAGGCAATTCAATCCGCAATCTGTTATGTAGCAAAAATTAACTGATGTAATAGGGAGAAAATTACTCTTTAGTATTTTTGGAAATGATCAGGAAAAAATTTAATCAAATTTATTATTGAAAGCTGCTGTGTATATAAAATTGGAAAATTAAATATTTAAGGAATGAAAATTTTTATTGGGCCAATCAGCTTGGGACATTCTGCATTGATGACATCAGTTGCTTTACAACTGATGTGATGAAAGGTCACATTTGTTTTTATCCTGCTTAAAATTTCCCACCACCTCCCTTCAAACCCCCCTTTTTAAGGGATCATTTGCAATTTGTCAACCGCAAGTTTGTAAGCTTTCCTTTTTGGCCGTTTTTTAGTGCCATCCCTTTTTGTGTCAGGGAGTATTATTTCATCTGACAGGGAGAAAAGAACATATTTCATTTTGGTACATCTCCCTGTTTTTGTATAATGATTTTATGTTTGAGTATTATATAATTTTCTCGTCATTTTCATTAAATGACATTTACTGGATATATGAGTTGGTTTATATTTACTCCCAGTTCCAAAAACAAGCGGATGTGTTGCTCTATATCACTAGAAGATGTTTATGTTGGTCATGCTTACATTACCACCTATTTGTCATTAGTTTTGATGTTATGATGCTGTTGTTGTCGTTTAGGGCTATTTGGAATTTTGAAGTAAGACATAAATATTTGTATGGTTTATCAATAACCTGCATATAGATGATCATTTTGGTAAAAACCTGCATTCAAATTGAAGGGAAAAAAAGAAACTCATATTCAGCTTTTGTTATCCCCTTTCAGTTGAGTTTATCTCTAAAATCGTAATATACAGAGAAATCCATTGACATACAATTGGAAGCTCCCGGTGCAATCTATTCAAAGAAAAATGCATCAAAATTGTATGAAAAATAAACATTCAGTATACTGTCGTATCTGCTAGTTGTCATATGTGACTTTTGTGTGTGTGGGTGTGTAATGCTCAACTGGTGACACATCTGTATAACTTGGTATGTGTCCGACCCTTGGGATGGGGAAACGCAAGTAAACCATGTTACTTCAGACTGTTTAAGAATGGGAGTCCAGATACTCTAGCTTAATAAGTATTCTAAACCTATGTATAGCAGCACCTGGCCTGCTATGTGGTTTTGGGCTTAAGTTGATGCTCTGGCCCGCAAACTCCATAGTTTATGAGAACACGGCCCAGGCATCATATTTGAAATGGGTCTTGTGTGATACATTAGGTTACAAACTCTGTGTCTGTAATCTAATCGATATAACTAAAAGTAAGAATGAGGAATAAAAACTAGCTCGAGAGGTGTTAGTCCGAGATTCCTCTGCCGTTTGACGACCATTTAGAACTTGATGTTGTCGTTGAACGTCAGAGCTCTTGCCATAAACAAAACAGCGGATTTTCTATCCAAAACCCTAATATATATCGCTTCACCAATCATTTTTCTATTAATTCATAACCATCTTACCCTCAGAGAGTGGTGTTACACTCGATTACAGCACGTTTTTTTCCTTACACCCGATGATTTGGTCATTTCACTGCCATTTTTTTAACGTGATCTCGCGATACTAACTGAAAGATGACAGCAATGCATTGCATGATGGGAGATACAAATTTGCTTACGTAAACAAACATACAAGACGATATAAAGCGTATTCTGCAGGACAAACAGTTCCAGCTACAGCTCAAATCAGAGCAGAAGGAAATAATACAAAATATGTTGGATAGAAAAGATTCATTTGGCAGTGTTATCCGCGGGCTTCGGAAAGAGCATGTCTTACGTTTCCCCCTATTTTGGACAAGGTCAGATCATCTCCCATGATACATTGCGGTAATAGTAGTTCTCTCGAAGTCACATGACAAATATTTCAAAATGTCAGTGTTCAAAATGACGAAATCATATGGTCTGGGGAAATTGTGCTGTAATGGAGTGTAACACCAATTTCTGAGGGTAAGATGGTTATGAATGAATAGAAAAATGATTGGTGAAGCGATATATATTAGGGATTTGGATAGAAAATAAAATCTGATAGCCACAAAACGTGGAAATGTGCCTTCCTCGAGTGGGAGAGGAAAATCCGCTGTTTTGTTTATGGCAAGCGCTCTGACGTTCAACGACAACAGTAAGTTCTAAATGGTCGTCGAACGGCAGAGGAATCTCAGACTAGAGAGGGGGTGACACGATTTACCACACACTTCATGTAATTTGTTGCTATGACGTTTTATTTTAATTATTTGCATGTAAAATGGTGTAGTAAATCTTTTTTATGACTATTTAACGTCAAAAGTTAAGAAATATAATATATTAATTAGCTCAAAATATGGTGCTCGGTGTTTTCCGTTGTAGTTACATGTACCACACACTTCATGTAATTTGTTGCTATAATGTTTTATTTTAAAGCATCTCAAAATAATTGAAATAATATAATTTGCAGCTGTATTTGGATAAAACGTCACACCGTCTAAAAATAGTCAACACGTGATCAGATAAAAGTTTTGGTTTGTCACCGTGTGTAAATATCATCACAGGAGTTGGAAGTTCTATCAATAATAAGGTATAGGGGCACTTCGAAGATCACTGGGCAACTATGTGTTTTTTTCATAGTTGTCCAGCGATCTTCGAATTGCCCCTATACCTTATTATTGATAGAACTTTCGACTCCTGTGATATCATGGATGCCATTACTCGCTGTCGAAACAGTTGATTTACCGATATTTTCTTGATTTCTTTGACATTAGAATGAAAATTATAAGTATTTACTCTAGAAAGCATAATATTTTGAGTAAAATAATGCTTAAAAGTTGATAAAACGTTAAAAACAAGAAGTGTGTGGTAAATCGTGCGGCCGCTAGAGAGGTGTGAACATACAAAAATCCAAGTTTAGTTGGAGTGAACCTTTCCGTGAACTATAAAACAGATATGTGCGAACGTCCCGACCTTCCTTACAATCTCTGATTATTTATGTCATTATAATGTACAAAAACTTAGCTATATCATGACCTTAAAACTGCATCTTGTTTGACGCGAAACAAAACAAAATGATTATCTCCCTTATTGATAATGAAAAGGTGAATTGCTAAAATAAGTATTAGGACTCCGCGTCGCTTGTAAGTTATTAATAAAATATTACTTAACGAAAATAAAAATAAGTGTGATACTAAAACATTAATTTAAGCTTCCAAAGTATTGCATTAGCAATACAAAAATACGGAGTGCTCTAAATAAAGTAAAGTGATGAAATATAAAAAAAATTTACCATTTAAAAGAAATACGAAAAATTTAAAGTTTAAAAACTCACCTGAAAATAGCTGACAAACTACTGAGTAAAAATAATAACAACTTTATTCTTTGGAAGTCACAGCATATGTGAATTTCTCAAAGAACAAAGTTCGGTCAGTAGTTTCGAACTCTTTTCGGTGTTGTTGACCAATTCTGTATTCCGGGCTGTATTCTGTAGGGAAGCAGGACAACTCGCCCCACTGCCAACTCGCCCCATTCCAACTCGCCCTACCTCTTTGCCAACTCGCCCCACCTCTCGTACCAACTCGCCCCACTTTCGAGACAAGTCGCCCCACTATAATAATGAGAAACAATGCAAGTAAATGAAGCAATGATTAATTAGATCTTTGTGCATTTAACACCGTTCTTCATTCTACGTCACTGTACGCTTAATTGCTAACGATTTTTCTGTCCAGTGTCCGCACAATTGTGTATTCCTTCAAGTTTCGAAGTTGTTATCTGTTGTTCTAAAATTTCATACTTTTTACAGTTTACTCATCTTTAATTGTAAAACATGTAGTAAGGTTACGACCTTTTGCTGGCAAAAAAGATTATGAAAAATAAACAGAAATGGCCAAATTGAAGGGTCTATATGAAAATCGTGCTGTATTCGAGTGTAACACCACTTTCTGAGGGTAAGATGGTTATGAATGAATAGAAAAATGATTGGTGAAGCGATATACATAAGGGTTTCGGATAGAAAATAAAATCGGATAGCCACGAAACGTGGAAATGTGCTGACCCAGAGTTGGAGCGGCAAATCCGCTGTTTTCATTATGGAGAGCGCTCTGACGGTCCCACGGCAACAGCAAGTCGAAAAAAAGCCGTCGGACGACAGAGGAATCTCGGACTATAACTACGTTTGAAGATGATTCAGACTGCTATCAAAAGGCGGGAATGGTCGCACGTGACGTACCTGGCACACTAACTACGCTATGCGCGCCCTTCGTGTCAATATGTAACAGTCTATCACCTAATACGACTCAAGTTCATCCGATCCCTGTTATTAAGCCGCAAATAGCTTGATTGCAGGATAAACATGAAAATTTGTTCACCCGACGAAAAGCATATGATTTTCTAGGGTGAACAAATCTGCATGTGTCCGGACATTACCATACTATAAATGTTTTATTATTCTGAATCAACAGAGGACAGAGAAAAAAACGTTCTTCATCCAAATCAACTTCGCCAATGCTGTTCATCTGATGACGTCACAGACATAATATTGTTTTAAACATACGCATTACTCTAGATCTCGGGACTCGTCTTATTATGACTTATATTGCACCGGTACAGGCGAGAATTAATTCCTACTGTAAGAAACACGATATTCGTATCAATTACGTAGTTGTATTTAGACAATCATTGCAGTCAATGATAGAGGAAGATAACTCTGTAAACGGGAGAAAACTCATTTAATTTGCTCCAAAAACTGTGAATAAGATACAAATGTATTTGAATCACATATCATCTAAGATTACTGAATATCTGGTAAATGTAGTTCCTTACAAGTCCTCCCGAATGCAGGCAACACATAAACTATCTTAATTTTCTGTAAAGCTAAATTTGTAAAGGATTAGACTGTAGAAACGTTCTCGATCAACTTTAACAAAAAACAATTAGGCGGACAGATGAGTTTTAAAATTCAGCAATTAATGATAACGTACAGTAGCAATTAGGCGTACAGTGACGTACAATGAAGAACGATGTTAAATGCACCCGTCGTAAGGAAAATGAGTGCGTTTACGGTCATAATTTCCTTCCATTGAAAACGTCGATGTCTATTTCATCAGATAGTGAGAACACATTTGACATAATTTAAGAATAAGTGGAGAAAATTAGATTGTTACCCCCTTTCTTCGAGCGAAAACATACCATCCACCGATGTTTTTAAAACGACGATTTCCAGTTTCAGTGTTCAAATAGGGCACTAGTGTTATTTGATCAGAAATATAAATGACATACCTTTGCAATATTTTTCTATTTTTGTTGCTTCAATTTATCCACTTTCAAAGAATAAATCACGGATAATCATCCAAAAATGTCGAAATTTCTGCAAGCAACTAACCTTACCTGGTCGGACAGTACATCAACTTCCGTTTTTTAAAACTGTCCGGTTATACACTGTGATGAATATCAAAGTTACACAAACAAAACATCGTTCAGCATAAAATATACATAATTTATTCCACAATATTCGGGTGTAAGCAGAGTTGACAATTGGGGCGAGTTGGCAAACAGATATTTACTTATAGTGTGTAACTTACAAATGAACATTGAAAGGTAAAAAGAGTTGACCAAATAAAAGTGGGGCGAGTTGGTACGAGATGTGGGGCGAGTTGGTACGAGAGGTGGGACGAGTTGGCAAAAAGATGGGGCGAGTTGGAGTGGGGTGAGTTGACAGTGGGGCGAGTTTTCTGGCATTCTTCTGTAGTTGTAGTTCTGCCAGTCAAGGCATACCTCCTGGTAATAGAAGAATTTCACGGACTATCCACCATTACGCATCATTATATATAATCCACCACCAATTGTTAATATGATAATGGGTATTACCTAACTTGGGACGAAGTCCAATAATTTTTTTAAACAATATATCGGGGACCAAACTCCGGACAGTTTTTGTATCCGCTACCGAACATGGTTTCATAACCGGAAGTAGTAAATAAACTTTATTGTACTATAGGTGCGTTCACATATCTACCAATGGTACAATTATGTGTATTACCATTGGTACCAATGTCTAAAAATTGTACCGATGGTACCTATTAACTGTGAATTACATTTTTGTAACCAATGGGTAACATTGGTTACCAACAGTTGCCATTGTACATTGGCTTGCCAGTGGTAACACATTGGTTGCCGTTGGTACCGGTGTTACATACTCATTTTTCCCGCATACTCATTTCCC
>MJUT01042061.1:490876-522383 GCA_002080005.1 Gigantidas platifrons | reverse complement strand
TTCAAGTTATACAAATGACGTGACTATGTCCTTCAAGTTATACAAATGACGTGACTATGTCCTTCAAGTTATACAAATGACGTGACTATGTCCTTCAAGTTATACAAATGACGTGACTATGTCCTTCAAGTTAGACAAATGACGTGACTATGTCCTTCAAGTTATACAAATGACGTGACTATGTCCTTCAAGTTATAAAAATCAACTAAAAAGGCATTCAACAACAATATCTAACTATATTTATGTCTGTATCATATTTATTGATGTTTTCTCTTTGTTGCACTCACCGTTATAAAAATATACTACAATATTGCGAACAATTACCGCAAACATTTCCATTTAGTTACGTCAAGGACAATTGTGTTTCAATTACAAATGCATCAACTAAAATTATGAGATATCTTATTACATTACCATCGTAGTCTTGACTTTTTATATCCGTATGCACTGTTGGGTTTTATACGATTACTGTTCTCACATTGAAGTTCGTCTGGGATTAGAAAGTCTGTATGTCTTCAATGCATGACAGTAATGGAAGAAATTCAGCTTTCTTCACCAAAAATATCAAATTAAAACGTATTTGAATGCGCAAATAATCGAAGTAATTGTCTAACATATACTTTTAAAGTAACATTTATATGTTACTAAATACGTACTGAAATACGGAAGATTGTCAGCCTAGCAGCCAATTTGTTTTAATTTGAATGTATTTTGTTTATGTTTTTCTACTTTGTTTTTGTCTATGCATATCCACACACCATATTATTAAGAATTAAGAACTTAAGACCTAGTCTGATTTATACGTATAATGGGAGCATAATTAATAGTTCACATGTTTTGAAATTTTTCATCATTGCAGAATTATTACTAGTCTGGTGTATTTGTCAGCGACTTGCGACAGGTCGGTGATTATCTCCGGTGAAGGTTTATAGAGCACAATACTGCACCAGACAACACTATAGGAAAACAGTTCCCTCATGAGAAGAATCACAAATTCAAAACAACTAGTTACATGTTCACCTAGTATGTTAAAATATGTTGTAACATAACAATATACAGTTATTGACTGGGTCCGAGGACAACAGATGTTTTGTTTGACCCGAGGACTGAACTGTTGCCCGAAGACGAAGGCTGAGGGTAACAGTTCAGTCAGAGGGTCAAACAAAACAGGTGTTGTTCGAGGAACCAGTCTATAACTGGTGTGTTATACCTTACCATATTTAATGCTTTCTATTTTAATTTCTTTTCCTGTTTTTAGTTTTACTGGCTTATCGCGACCAGCTGATAAATTATTTTTGAATTTGTATCCTGCAGTTCTGCCATTCCAATAGCAGTCGTTTTTGCTATAATATATAATTCATTAATAAGTCTGTTTTAGTGTTCTTTTTCTTGTCTACATCACAAGTATATTAACCATTAAAATTACGAACATGCTGTTACATTTTTTGCTCACTTTTGAAGACATTACTTTAGCAATATTGAATAAATGACCTTTATGTGAAAGTACCACGACCACATTCCAAAAACAGATTTCTGAATACATTTTGTAACTTGGATTCCTCTGTAGACTGTAAACTAACTGCATGAACTAGAAAAGACTATACAAAACAAAGGATATGGGGTAAATGTACACAAGACAATACTTTTGAAGCTACTTGTATTACGTTTTTGGTGTTCCTACTCTCGGTTTCGTTTAAAATATCCTCCATTTCATCTTCAGACAGATCGGCGAACCTGGATGTCGCCATTTTTGTTTTTAGTAAACGTTACACAGACGCCAGGGAATCACGTGACATACGCGTGCAGCTATTTTAAGTAACCAATAAAAGTAGGGGAAGCGGTCAACAGATCGGGCCCAGTCCAACAGACCGATAATTCAAGGATTTTGAGATTTAAAAAAAAAACAGTAAAAATGTTGATTTGTATTCTTAATACATTTATATAGAGAACAATTATAAGGTATACCAGCACTAATTATCGACATTCTAATATAAGTACATGTAAATATGTTAGTTATGGATGGCTTCGTATAATTGTTGCTCTTTTATTAGTATATCACCCTGCTACGTCGTTGTATATGCTATTGTGAAATGTTAGTTTCAATGGATAATATACAATTTGTCGGTATGGTGGATATTATGGCATGTATTTGCTGTTTTTGGTAGGGTAAACTGGAAAAAATATAACTTACAGTATGATATCTATACTGGATATTAAACCACCAATTAACATGAGAAAAATAATCTGGTTAATACTATAATTGTGAAAAGCTATTTCCTGGTTAATTTAAAATTTATACAGAATGTTTTTCCTTGTATGTAATTATAATATTATATAAACTAATTGTATGTTTTAATCTACAAGTTAAATGTAGTTTCTATGCAAGCTGGAATATTATTATGGAAGATTATCGAACACATGTTGCGTAACAACAATACTACAAAATAAGTTAATCGACTATTATATTTATAGTGCTTGATATACATATATATACAAAATAGCCACCGCAAAGTTATAATTAAAACTCCTGACATAAATGCTGTATGTCCCCTGATAAACAAATTTATTATACTGCAACACTTTTATCCCCTCAGTTTTTCTCACCTCATTATTGTGCAATAAATAATTTATTGAGTTATAGAAATATTAATTACGCTGCTGCGTGTATCGATAATAGCTAACTCCAGGTACATACTTGTCCATCGTTGTAAACATTACCATATGTTACGATGACTATAACATAAGTATTTTAGATATATGTAATTTGACAAAAAATGAAGCTCCATTCTCTAGAGTTCGTTGTTTCGACATGTTAGATATGCGTTGGTTAGTTTAATGGTCAAAAGACTTGTCACACATGCTCTGTGGGGGGATCGTGTAAGAGAACATGTCAGGCCACAGGCATGCAGATATGACCTCGTACTGCATTAACTGTTTTATATTGCGGGCTCAATACGAAATTGCATTTTTGTCCCAAACGCATATCAATTAAATAAGTCAACAAACAGACAAAATCAGTCAATAACCGGAAAACTGGGAAAACCGCAATGGCCCTGACTTGGTACAGGCATTTCCAAAGAAATGGTGGGTTGAATCAGATCTTACGGCGCTAAACCTCCCGCTTCCATTACGGTTAAAAGGTTCCGGTTGTCACTATCACAGCATTTGTAACAATACTGGAACAAAATAGGTATAATAGTAGTCAATGCAGTACTTTATGAAAATCCATCGTTTATTATCGTCTCTGCAGATGTCGAGTACACTTGTGAACATGACTACATGTATATTACAGATTATGCTTATAGTTGGTAAAAATAATAAAATCAATTAAATTGTCATATTGTCATTAATACGTTTGTGCATGAATACGTAATACAATGATAATAAAGCAAGACATTTGTAACATATATTAATCCTCCGCGCTTCAAGTTTCATTTTGTTGTCATTTTTTAGTAATAATGTACAAAAGGAAAACATCTGATCATTTGAAAACAACAAGAATAGTTCAATTACCAAGATAGGTTTTTCTAAATTGATAAAATAGATAAGGAACCGCTGCAGATTTTCAACGTTAGTGATATCATTGTAGCCATTTGGAGTTGAAGTAATTACAACAGCGATCAGTCTAATGAATATGAAATTCGTCTCCAAAGGTGAATTGTGAGTACTAAATACTTGCATATCCCTTTCGAATGTATAATTAGATATATTACAATTAGGAATTCGAAAACTAGTTCATGTGGCATCAAGTGTACAGTATAAGTAGTTAGAGTAAGACCAGTTTTAAAATTCATCAAATGCCATAAATGGAAGGACATAAAGTAATATGTCTCATAGGCACAGAACAACGAGATAAACAATGGTAGCAAAATACTATAACTAGAGCGTCATGAAAATAAACCACACTAAAAGCCGATAATGACATCATGTATGCTGGAAGGATAAGCAGTAACAAATATCACTGAATTTAGTTTGGTTTAATTATAATGTTATTTGATCTTGACAGTATCGTAGTTAAACACGTATAGCTTGCATATATCGTTTTGAATGTACAAACCGTTCATACATTGTGAATTCAGAGGTATAACAATATCAGTTAACTTTCCTACAGGATGAGCTGTTGGACAAATAGGCCAATTCTTGCCATAAAGCCTGGGTGTACATATAACTGTCCCATGTTTGACAAAAATGTCGCTTAAATGACATTTACCTTAGTATATATTCCTTTCTTAAGACTTTCTCTAGATTCTTGATAGGGATTTATTTTTCAAACTACAATTGGCCTTTAGCCAGTTAGTATGGTATGCATGACACAAGTGCAATACTCATCAATTTAAAATCCTGATGCGTACATTTGTATAATTGATAAACCAATAATTTTTATTCCAATTAATGAAGATCATTCTACTGATTTCAACAGGTGAAAATATGGCGTGTGGTGTCTTACCGTTAATCATCCTTAAAATATTTGGTATATCTACCAATTAACGTTACGTTATTCTGCTTAGCTACATGACACTTATAACGGAACGGAACGTTTTGATAAGAACAAATTCGTTACGAGTCGCTGCCCGTTGAGAACGTTTTCCCAACTGATTAAAAAAGGATTGTAGACCAGGTTTAAATAAACAAACCACATAATGTATAATGGAATACGATCATCAATATTATATTTACTACGAAGCATGTGTTTTTACTGATTTACAAGGATCGTTGGCTAATCGAGGTCCTGACTCACAAAAAGAAAACATGTTTACGTAACACTTTCATTGTAGATTAGAGCTATTGTATCACTATTCTATCAGTTTTCCTTAACCCAAACACAAAAATATTGCTCAGCAGCTCGACGTCTATTTAGGGCATAGGTCTAGTACTCCCCACAGACATGATATCTGCAATTCGCAGTTGGTGGTTGAGCACTGTAAACCATAGTATAAATATTTGACATGTTAAGCGTGAAAAGAGACTGGTCTGTGAATGACACATGTATCAACTGGGTCAAGTGATACCGGGTCTGTTCTACCATGATGGTTTACAAACTATTTCGTCGCCGTCTTCATTTGCGTCTGAGTTATGTCACTAAACCATTAAATACGCTTTCTCCATCTTGATAATACGACGTAACTCGTAGACATCTGTAGCTTCGAGACACCTAGATACCCAGATAGACGCATTGATATAAATTGGAGGACGTTGCGACTGTCTAGTATAATCAGAGCAACATCTTTAGCTATATCACCATTCGGCAATTGCACCATGTGACCTCTGATTCGTGAAATGTTTTTGATCTATGTTTACTGTCCAAATTGTATTCTCAATATGGTTATTTAAGCCAATATCATGTGGAATAACCGGGACGTACTTGTTTTCCGTAAATCGTTTAAAGAATATTATATTTTCACAAGATGTGCCAGGTGTAAAGTTTTAATACAGCTGGTCTACATGAAAAAATAAATGTTATATAACCAAAACTTAAATTGTTTGCTTTCTTTTTACGCTGGTATATATTTGTATGATAAAATTCCAGATGCTGTGTGTATTTCTACTAATTTGACGCTTTTTTTAATTACAATACATTAGCTTAAAACATGTGTCTTTTGTGAAGACTTGATGCAAGTTCCTTTCTTATTTATAAACCCTTTAAATTAATTGTTGCTATGGAAATTGATATCGTAGTTTAACCATATTATATTGATATAACTAGCAAGTATTAACAAAGACAAGTATTTGTTGCATGCACTTGATAGCCACACTTTGACATATATCAAATATATATACGTATGTGTAACATGCAAAGATTGCAATTTAAAATAGGTTTGTTTTGCTCATTTGTTCATGTATCTGTCCTACTTTTGTTGATTTGTTATACAGTAAAGTTAATAAATAATGCATTAATTAATGTTTGTTTATTTCGATGCTCACAAGGGTGTCATAACCTTCTCCAGTCTTTAATAACTACTGTGCTTTGCAAATTACCTCATATGCAACGGATTGTTTCATTGTCTTTTGTCAGGCAATATAATATATTTAATCTATTGCAAATGGGGTTCATTATTATTAAAAAAAAAATCGAGAAATTCAAGCCTTCGTGTCTATTCTTATATTCAAAATATTAATATTGAATTTTAATATGCATTGTTTCCTTTTATTTGATTATTTAGGATACAATCCACCCTGTACATGCAGCCATTCTTTCGACACTGGTATGGTTTATTTTTTTGCAATTTAGATTCTGAATAATAAAATTTATTAAAACATCCCTACACTAAGCCATATGTAATTTCAACATATTTTGGCCATCTATCCTTTTCAAGCCCTTTAGTTTTCATGGCCCCAACCACTATTAAATTATTTGACTTTCCAATCGTTTGACTATGAGCGTACCCGAATAAGGAATTTCCAAAATTGGATCGTGAGACCGAAATTAGATATACTGTATACATTTTCATTATTTCCAAAATGCCATATTATGATTAATATTGTTCTAGAGGATATTTCAACTGATGGGGTACAATATCACGGTTGTTGGTAAACATGCCATCTTAAGAGTTACTGTTGTTGGTATTTTAAAAGAGGGGGTCTACAAAGGCAACATAAGACTTAGGTACTTAATTGTATTATTACATAATGGTTTTATTCAAAAAAATTATTGGCTATCATACTGTCACCTGACATTCCGTAAAATTTGATATTGTTTGACTAAAACTCGTATTGACTTGGTTTCACTTTCACTTTTCATTTTAATGTAATAAAACAATTACAGTCTTTTGTATCAGTCAATACGAGTTTTTATGGACCTTAAAAACGATATTCCACCTCAGCATAAAGGCTTCGGTGAATATCGTTTTTAAGGTCCATAAAAAGGCTTCGGTGAATATCGTTTTTAAGGTCCATAAAAACTCGTATTGACAGGCTGAGGTGAATATCGTTTTTAAGGTCCATAAAAACTCGTATTGACCTCAACAAAAGACTATAATTGTATATTATTGCTTATTCTATAATTGATGGTAATTAATACTATGTTCGTTAAATATAATATCTAAATAGTGATTATGATATATGTTTTTTGACATCTGTATTATTCAGTACCAGCCACAGGTGACTATATAGTCGTTTTTAATCCATGGACTAGGTAGGCATATCCCACCATCCACAACACAATACTCGGGGTTAACTTTTCACTTGCTATTATATATATTATAATATGAAACAGGCACGGCCTTGAATGCTTGCGAATCTGAAAATTATCTGGCAATTTCACACTCATCCAGTCCATCAAAAATGTCGAGATTTTTTGGGCCAAGATATATCGGGGCCTGGACGACTTATTTTTTAGCCTCATTCAATCGAGTTGTTGTTCCTAACGAAATCTCAAAAGTTAACTTCCGCGTAGAATCAAAAATTATTGTCAGTATGTCAGAAGAGATTTAATCAATTAAAAAATATCAATATAAGTAAAACAAGCTACCAAACTAACTTTTATTACACACGGGTTCCTGGTTTCAGTGATATCGGACGTACGAGAGAGGGTACGAGACTTAGGATCACCTTTGCGCTGTATGTTACGAAGATCTTCATTAGTTGAGTGTGTTAGTGTGTTACAGTGAACGTGTTTACAAATGCGCAGAATTTTTTTTTCCGTCAGTATGTGAGGGCATGTTTGTCAAACAAATTATAAGTACACATTTTATACCATAAAGAGCTCGCTAACGTTCGCATATAAGATATGCTAATTTTACCTATATATATCTTTATATATATAAGGAGTGGATGTAGTCGAGTGGTCTAGGGCGCTGGACGTAAGGCTAAGCGAATGGTGCTGCAGCGTATCAATGGTGTGATTTCAAATCCCGTCGAGGGAAGAACAAAAATTTGACAGCTTCAAAATCTAATTCTAACACTTTTTGGTTTAATTTTCAGACGTATATATATATAAAGGGTACTTTTCGAAATGTGTATCTAGTACATTGTATATACATTTGTACTAAAAAAACATACATAAAAATCGATTATCAAATTAACACAGACAACTTAAATGTACTAATAGACATTTACTTTGTCTTCTAGTTGAAAGCCCTTAATTCGCATGGATACTGGTATTTCATAAAAGAAAAATCATGAATTTCAGTTTATTCATTTATAAACATATTATGAACAATAACAGTACAAGCGTTTCACAGATCCGTGGATACATACATAGTAAACGGTATATTATATACGACAGATGGTATTTCTATAAAGGCCTGAAGAATTTTGAATTATCAATTGTAATATACGTGTGGTATGAGCGTTACAATTAATTAAGTAAGTAATTTCCTTCAACTTTGAACATCGGCATTCTTCGAAAAACAAAAGCCACGCTAGCTAATCATCTCAACAACTGTACTGTTCTCTCACTTTCGGCAATAACTTATCAACTGAATGAAGAATTACGTCAACAGAAACTGTCAAATATTTCCGACATGTGTTAATTGGCGTATAACATCTTAAACCTTCCAAAAACAAACACTCTAGAAGTACCTCTAATCAATCTTTCGTCAAAGCTTTCTATTAGTAAAGTATATTTAGCTCAATTGATTTTACACGTGTACACAATGTAGCCCGTATCCTTTGTTAGTTTTATAAATCGCTTTAATTATGTAAGAATTGTTATACTGTACGTTCACAGCTCGATGTGATTTGACTTGTGTAACCGTATCCTTTGTTAGTTTTATAAATCGCTTTAATTATTTAAGAATTGTTATACTGTACATTCACAGCTCGATATGATTTGACTTGTGTAGCCGTATCCTTTGTTAGTTTTATAAATCGCTTTAATTATGTAAGAATTGGTATACTGTACGTTCACAGCTCGATATGATTTGACTTGTGTAGCCGTATCCTTTGTTAGTTAAGACCCTCTTATTATTCACGCTGTGTTGTACTGTAAGTATCACAATGTGCTTCCTTTAGACAAGTTAACTGTCCAGATTGCTTGTGTTTATAAAGACAAGTAATTAATTTGCAATTGAATGAATAGGAAAATGACTTCTTATGCTATCACATCCATCTGTTACGCAACATTTATGTTCGATTTCGCAATTATGACGTGTGTTCTCTTTCACTGGATGGAATCTTAATCAGAACTAATTGAGGAACAATCAATCGATCGATCGATGGATACATCATATCGCTATATTACGTCTGTTAGGCAACATGTTATGTTCGATTTCACAATTACACGTTTTATTTCATTAGTGGAATTTCAATGAGGACTAATTAAACAGCAATCAATCGATCGATCGATGGATGCATATCGCTATTACGTCTGTTATAGTAAGTTGCGTTTCTGTGTTGAAGCGAATCGTAGCACGAGTTGTATTGTTTGTGTATTTATTTATCTGTATATCAAAACAGAGATATGGAATGTCATTATTAAGATAACCACAGACTTGTCTATGTTCTAGGCGCAACTTAAGATTTACATCATTATGGTTCTTCTTTCTGTCTGTATGTCGGGGCTTGTGTGTTACTATGGTTTTATCAATACAATGTAAGGGTAATAACAAAATTACCGAACACCGAGCACTCTTCTAGAGGGATAGGCAAAACTCATAAATCTACAAACAGACAAAACCAGTCAACAACCGAATAACTGGGGAAACCGCAATGGCCTTGACTTGGTACAGGCATTTCCAAAGAAATGGTGGGTTGAATCAGATTTTACGGCGCCAAACCTCCCGCTTCCATTACAGTCAAAAGGTTCCGCTTGTCACTATAAAAGAATGTTTGAACAATGATGGTCAGCAATTCCACCAATATCAACAAAACGAACGATTATATATCACTATAAATCATTGAACACAGAAAAGACATTGACATGCGCTAACTTTCAGATATGAGCAACATACTTTTATTTGATATTACTTATTTATATTTCATTGATACGCGTTTTATGCAAATATCACTAGTTGGCTCATATTTCTTCATCCTCTTAAATGTATGTAGCAATTTACAAAGCTGGAATCATGTATATCCGAAATATCATTGTAACATTGTTCATAATAAACACCCACAAATTCCTCATTTATTGAGAAGAGGGAAGTGAAAATACGTTTTTCATTTTAACTATGATTTGATTGAGAGGGGGAGGGGTGTCAAGTTTCATTTAGAACTGCTTCACATTAAACGCAATCTTGGCCTTGTAAACTTTTTCTGTAAAAATAATGCATTGATATTATAGCCATTATGGACATTTACAATTGTGAATTGATTGTAAATGAGAAAATGTGTCAATTTAACGTGTATGAACTTTGCCTTAATAACAATGAACTTACATTTATAATGCTTTTCATTTCAGTGTCAGTTGTACAGATATGATATATGCAAAAGTACGTCTTTGTTGATATTTATACTGTTAAGATTCTATCTGTTAGTTAAATGGAGTATCCTATATCTAATGCCTTCTTAAATTGTTGGTTAAATTTTTAACATCCTCATATGCTATAAATAAGCAAACAAACCTCAAGTGTACAAACATTTTACGCCGAATAAATCAACCCTCCTTTTCAGAGAAGAGCGAGTTGTAGAAACAATATGTTGTTTATTTGCTAAGCGGTACATCCCAACTCCATGGCCTACCTATACCTTTTATACCCAAGGACAGATATAAGGAATTATCTTTCAATAGGGTATACATTGTATATAACAGAACACTACAATAGATAAAAAGAAGATACAACAGACACATTGTTTCACATTGATTGATTGATTGATTGGTGTTAAACACTAACTTTAGCAGTATTTCAGCCATATCGCATTGCTTGACATACTAGTAGTTATTATGATATTAATTTGTTAAACTATGACACTTAAGGTGGTACCATACACTTCAGGTAAAATTTGATCTGCTCGTTTAATTTTCAAATTTTTTTGGCAGTGTGTTTGAATATATCCACTGTAATAAATATAAAAATTTTAACAAATTCCAACCAACAGACTCAGAGCTCTGAATTCACTAGCCACATAGCAGCTTTTCTCTCTGTGCTTTTGATCACCGAGATGCTTGAAATCTGCATACTATCATATGATCAAAACGTTCAACTGATTTTAAAGAGTTATATCCCTATAGTGTATGGTACCTACTTAATTGTATTACACGAAAACAAATATATTTTTAATAGCTTCATTTATTGGCCGAAGAATATAAATTGTATATTTATTATCTTGTTACAATTTGATTACTATTGTAATAGTTAGTCTTACGATCACAATTAACTTCTCTTTGATGTTTATATCTACTTGATGTAAATCGTAAGATACGTAAGTTGTAATTTTAACCAGAACCTTGATTTATAAGAATACTTGGAAAAGTTCAATAATTAGCCTTTTCTATAATGGGATAGGTTTATGGTGTTTAACGCCACTTTCAACAATATTTCAGTTATATCGTGGAGGTTAGTTTTATTGGTGGGGGAAACCGGTAAAAGCCACGAAACTTTATCATATATTGTTGTATCGGGTACATCTCGCCATGAACGAGATTCCAACTGATATGCACATGTAGTTGTCGTTGTCAATCCAACAACCATACGACCACGACGGCTCCTTTTCCGGAAAAATAATCAATATTCAATATGGTTTCGTTATTATTATGTGTATTTTCAGTCTCCATTTCCATTGTTTGTAATGTCGTAAATAGCATAAGCTCATTCTAGGTCAGTTTGATGTTAGCCCCTTATAACATTTAACACGCACGCTGTACGTTGTCACGGGAGAAGGAAACAAGGCAAATTTGGTCAATCTACTTGCAAAGATGATCGGAATTATACGTCCAATATGTTTACCTCTTTGCAGTAGATTTACACGAGATGTACTATTATATGTCGTATAGATCCCACTGGAAATGAAACTATTTTATTGTGTATACCTGATTCGAGACAGATAACGTTATGGCTCGACGTATTTGACTAACTCAGTTATTTGTTAGATATATCTTTTTTCTAATATAATGTGAAATGCCAGAATAAAAAGCCTATGAGAGTTGATTTAGTCTATTGAAAATCAAATTAATTTGATCTACAGAAACTACCACGTATTCATGATATAAGACTAGGTTAGACAGACAATTAGTTTCTTGTCAACATGTTCGTGCTATTTAACCGACAACAACCACTAACCATTTACTGTTGCTATCACTCATATTGCCAACATGTATGGCTAGTGGTGTCTATTATGAGACACAGTTGATATGATTGGGTGATGGTAAATATGTTAGGAGTATCAGTCATACGTTTGTTTGTCATACGAGTAATTGTTTTTATTACTAGTATATGACTTCAGATAATATCTTTTCTGATTGGGAGACGTCCCTAGTAACGTTCTTTGATAAAACGTTATATTCAACGCGCAAAATGTCACGAGATTTGAACATAACATTCCAACGCTCCTCGAGATTCCTTAAAATAGAAATGATGTTTCCTAATTATCTTAAACGCAGTAGCCAATCATCATCGAGTTAAGTTTTGTCATCGACTAATCTTTTGGTACACAATTAAATCAATAATGGCACACGTTGGGCAGACAGGGGTGTCTGGGGAACAAAGTCGGCGCTGTTTGGTGTTAATTCAAATTTGATTTAATGTCATATAATAAAACAGTTAATGACTTTCAATTTCGGTGAATACAAGGATTAATCAACTCATGAGTTGACCAATCCTTGTATTCACCTCATCGAAAGTCATCAATTGTATAGTAACCAACATATACTACCTACCTTCTTAGCTAGAAGTTATTCATTGGACCTGATATTTTACTGTCTATGTTTATGTTGTTTATTCATTATTGTGACAGCGTGTGGTCTATTTGAGTGGCAGCGGGTCTGTGCAGTTATTTTTTTTCTATTGTTTTATTTTATAATTATAACCGTCATAGACACAATTATGAAAAGGAGGAAAGTTGGAATTCCATGAAACGGTTTCATTTTCATGTTGCTACATCGGTGTTTCTTCCAAATCAGGACGTGGATTCCATCGACATATCTAATGCATGGTCGATTTTGTGTTCAATGACTTAAAATTAGAGACAGTAGTTCATTTTGGTAGATATTAGTGGATTTCCTTACCATCATTGATGTATACAAAAGTGGATATGCTATTTAGTGTGCACAACGGGTTTCATAAATAAACTTCATCATGTACACTCAAAGTCAAAACATTGGAATGCCAGATAATTTGAATGTCCTTGAAAACAGCATGCACAACCAACCGCGATTACGGTAACATTTGCCCTGGGAAGATGAACCTTTCGTTTCATTACCCGACTGACAGAAATTGCTGTCTGGAAGCCAGTATCACGAGTTTTGCAAATGAAGACATTCAAGGTTATTGTGTCTGAAATTGAAGGGCACTTATATCAAAGATAGACATGGCTTTAATCTTTTTTGTGTTCATTCTCTGGCATGTTCTTCAAACTAAAGCTGAAATTATTCATCAATAACGATATTATGTAATCAGCTGTGTAAATCATGTCTGTGAATCATTTGACCATTATTAACGATTTATCGACAAAACATCATGCTAATTTAAACAAAATCATAAAAATTATCTAATAATTCAGATAATTCTACATTCAAAACCGATTTGATGTCTGATCAGGTTTACACATCAGGTGTCAATAGTCATGCTTCATTCATCAGAATAAATCCCTGTGAGGTTGATAATTGGAGTAAGAGACATGAGTAAAATCATTAGCAAACATAAAGAAATGAGCTCAAAGCATTGTCAAGTTCATCAACGGTAAAATCTTCAAATTCACTGGGCATGTATTTTGCTGTTAAGTATTGTCGAAACAACTTGACCGCTGTACTATTCAGTCGTTTGGTATTTTTCGTTTCAATATTGTCTAAAATACCGTTGATCTCATCTTGCTCTAAAGACGCAAACCTGCCGGAGCCCCCTGCCATCTTGCAATCAATGTCAATTACCGTGTGCAACTCATGAACGGAAGTATTATTTGATTGGTCAATTCTATCAGGTGATTGTTTTGGGGAATTTATTTAGTCATTTCTAGTAACGTCCTGTATAACTTGTGCAGTATAATATTTATGAGCGACAAAACGCTAAATTTAGTAGCATTGTCATGCAGCCAAATGGAATACAAATATTCACGTGGTGAAAAATATCAGATTAATAATATTATTCAATATTGATTACAACACATTGAGGATTTATTTGGTCTCCCGTGAACA
This sequence comes from Gigantidas platifrons, assembly GCA_002080005.1. Taxonomy (NCBI): domain Eukaryota; kingdom Metazoa; phylum Mollusca; class Bivalvia; order Mytilida; family Modiolidae; genus Gigantidas; species Gigantidas platifrons. The sequence continues at coordinate 508,156 of MJUT01042061.1, read as the reverse complement.
TCATTAATGTATTAAGATTTGTATGACTAATTGATATCAAATCTGTTAGTAATAAATCAGTCATGATATTTTGCACTGAGACTACGAACATTCACTGACCCTGATATTGTAATGTCCATGTTTATGTTGTTCGTTTGTGTCATAGGTGTGTGGGCTTGAGGTGGAGGCGAATCTTTGGAGGTGTGTTTTAATTGTTTGTATCGCCATTTGAGATCCATTTGTCAAGATTTGCAAAAGGAAGGGTAAGATGATGCAAAAATTATTCAAATTCGAATGAACATCTTTCAATATAAAATGATTGATTGGTTGATGTTTGATGTTTAACGCCTCTTTCAGCAATATTTCAGATATATATCATGACGACCAGTTTTAGCGGTGAAAGAAGCCGGAGAGAACCACCGACCATGGGCAAGCAACTGATAAGCTTTATCACTTTCGGCTGCGAGTCGAGGGCACTTATTTGTAATTTATAAAGCCGAGCGCGAACCCACGCCGTATTTGGTGATAGGCTTGTATGAGTTGTTAGGTAATCCAATTACCTATCTCATTGAGCCACGCAGACCCTTCAATATAACAGTTTAAAATAATATAGAACCAAATAATGTAATTTGTTTATTAAATAAAACACAATATTGTCCATGTTATCAATAATATGGTCGAATAGCTCCACAGAAAGATATCATATTCAATATACAACGTTTCAGATTAGATCACCGAATAGCACTATACATTTCCCACATTATGTCTCTTACATGCAATGATGCAATAATCTTTATAGAATTGTTTCTAAAAGTCTGCACAATCGTCGGAAATTATTGATTTGTATTGTAATAGGCGAAGTAACATCCGTGCGATTTCAGGATGAAAACTATACCATGGATTTCCATTTTTGTATGAAACAATTATTTAGAAAAAAAATTTGTTGTTTTCTTTTGAACGCGTTATTCATTTATAATTAATGACAAGTATTACAGCTATAAGGAAATGTTGATATAATCCTTAAATCAAAGCCATAGTACAACTAAGGACAATACGTCGTACCGAATTACTTATACAAATGTAATACACACCTTAATTATTAGTGTTTTTTAATTGTATATATTTTCTTGTATTGTCTCTATATATTTACAATTTTTTAATGATTATTATATACATTGCTATCAAATCATCTTTCTACGATTTTGGTATTGGTTTTTATTTGATTTCATTTTGTGTTTAACGCCACTTTCAGCAATATTTCAGCTATATCATGGCGACCAGTTTTAGTGGTGGAGGAAGCCGGAAAGAACCACCGACAATGGGCAAGCAACTGGTAATCTTGCGGCTCCGAGTCGAGTGCACCCTTTTGTAATTTATAAAGCCGGGAGCGAACCCACGCCGTATTGGTGATAGACTTGTATGAGCTGTTAGATAATCGAACTAAATAACTCATTGAGCCACCGGGCCCCTTTTTTTGCTGTTGGATTTTGAACTGTTGTGACAGTGTGATATTTTGTTTTGTTTTTCATGTTATTACCAGCACAGATCCAAAATGAATTGACTAGTATATAAATACGTGTTTGCAAAAAAAAAAAAAAAAAAAAAAAAAAAAAAAGAAAGAAAAAAAAAGGTAAAATAGTATACAAACCACAAAGGACTTAAGTGTGATTAAAAACAATGAAGTAGCGATGGTTTCATTTGACGAATCATGCGTCAGTTCGGTTACTCATTTCAAATCTCGGAGGGAACAGCTGATTATAAAAATAGCTTTTACGAATTACTTAATAGAAATATTATGCTTCTGTAACCACGATTGCAGTGACTGTAATTCTTTGATAACTAAACAATAGATCCAACATATAGCTGTATACACACTATAAGTCAACTAGTCACGAACTTATGTCTTAGTCTACGACCAAAAGCCACGTCTAGGTAAGGTTGCACGATACCCAATATCTATTTATTGCTGTTGATTAATAAGTATTATTGTGACCTTGGAGATATCAGTAGTAAAATCAAGTTCATATAATCACATTACGATCTTTATTTGGTGGAAAATCTGATGAAAGTCAAGCAATGCTAAATTAACATGCAACGTGAATAACTGTAGGTTACTATACATCTACTCCGAGTAATAACCTTCTGATGTAAGTAAACACGGTAGCCCTTGACAACCACGAAACATGGGAACTATCCAATCCATCATCGTAATATTACATTCTGACGTTAAATGCGATATGCTTTGTGTATTGCATGTATATGCAGGGAGTTTTTATTGATAACCACTAAAGCCATAATTGCGGCGAATGAAACATCACTTCTTCTTCACATTTCCTGCATGAAAGAACACAAAAGAAACAATGTGTATATTCATATGTTCCATGAAAGAATTCGCCTGACACTTGTGATGTTAAATATGCTAACATGTCTGTTATTCATGGTACTGACTTCTGCACTTATCTTTTAATCAAGGTTGTTGACGGTAATTATCTCTTTGAATTAGCTCTGGCCTAAAATGAAATGTGTCAAAATAAATAGATCAATTATACTAGCATTGGTTTTGTTACCATGGATATGTTCCGTTTGACATAGTAAGATGTAGTTTGTCCTCGTTGGAGATATAGCTTACTATGTGTAACAAAACGAATGTCACTAGTGGATCAGGAACACACACACTGCTTATCTGAACTTCGAGTTCCCCGTGATGTTTAGTGACCTCAGTCTTATATTTCTGTGTAGTGTTTTCTGGATGTTTGTTTTTTATTCTGGTCGTCGAATGTCTGTCCTTCAATTTACTTCTTCTGATTAACCATTTGTATCTTCATACTTCTCTTTAAGTCAGTGACCGGAAAAAGAGATATCAATTCATTGACCAACAATGCAATAACAAAAAGAAACGGGGCAATATGCAAAGGACATAGAACATTGATTAATTAACTATATGATATCCACTATAAACGAGGATGCTCTGAACTCTTGAAGTAAATAATTTATGAACTGTGTATCAACTTACTTAAAATATAATATATATAACATCACGGAATAGAATATATATTAAACCTATTAGCTATCAAATGAAGTACATTTGTGGAACATATTCCATGTCACAAATACCTAAGCATTTGCTGTCAATCATAGAGTTTCTTGACAGCGTATTAAGTCAGGACGAGAGTATGATAACCATTACATCAGAATGTCCAGAATAATGCAAACTACAACTGCAACAAAGAGCAACGGAATGGGTATATTTAGTTCACATTTGAATCCTTGAATTTCCAACAATTTAATTGAACCATTGTTGGTAAATCGAACATAAATTTTGTCCAGAAAAAATCATATTATTACAAATGAAATATATATAGAATAATGGCAAATAGTAAGGTCGAGACAAACATTAGTACCGCATCGAGTCCGATAGAACGAGCTTCTATGCTACCGATAATATATGTCGAGACATCATAAAGCTTACGTTATTGTTTTTATCTGTAACGTGATGTGTTTGACGTCACACGGGCCGATAATTTTCAGTGCCAAAGTCAGTTTGTTGATACAGACAATATGAGTCGATGAGATCAATGGAAGCAAATTATCATTACTGTAAAGCATATCTGTATTTGGTAATTATACCATGTATAACCACAGCTACATGTATAATTCATGGAATTATTAATGAATAACATATGTTTGTTTTCATACAATTATGCGAACCGAATGGTACTTGCATATATGTTAACCCTGTTCTAAAAGTACAAGGGCCCGGATGGCTCAATGAGTTAGGTAGTTGGACTACCCAACAACTCATACAAGCTTATCACCAATACGGCGTGGGTTCATACTCGACTCGCCACCGCAAGTGATAAAATTAAACAATTGGTCGGTGGCTCTTTCCAGGGACCTCGGGCTTCTTCCACCTCTAAAACTGGTCGCCATGATAAAGCTGAATTATTGCTGAAAGTGGCGTTAAACACAATAAATCAAATCAAATCTAAAAGTACATGTAATTGCATTTTGTGATATGTACTGACTATGCTCTCCTATTTATATCATTTTTGGAAAATATATGTACCACATAATTATTCATATATCGCTTGGAATAGACTATATTTCAGTACATTGTTGGTAGTAGTGTAGATACATATACAGTGCAACCTGTCTAAACCGAACCCTGTATAAACCGAAATCCTGCATAAACCGAACATTAAATAAAATTATCATGTAGAAAATCTTTGTTAATTTAAGCTGTATAAACCGAACACCTGTCTATTCAGAACACAAAATTTCGTCCGAAGGAGATTCGGTTTAGACAGGTTTCACTGTTCTTCATATTTTCATCTCAACTTGATATAGCTATCAAACAAAATAACAACAGAAAAATACTTAGAAGTACGTACACTGTAACAAGACCTGACATAGATACAGAAAATCACATTAATAACGGTATTTCATCAGATCAATGATCATTTTTCATGTATCCATTAATAACGAAAATAATCAGAACAAATAGTTCTAGTGTTATAATGCGTCTGGCATGCACAGTTTGATTAAATTAATACAATCAAATCTAAATATATAACTTTCCCAGTAAAGATGAAAGACAGAATTTACATTAGTATCAAATTAAGGTTTCAAATTTTTAAAATATGCTGAAAGTTTCATATGCTTGATTTATGCCTGGTTAACATTCAGTCAGTTAGCAATACATGTGGCCTGGCTCGACTTATTGATGATGCTGGGAACGATTTTTACAAATATATCTTTATAAATGATGAATATACTAGCGAGTCAAAGAGGCTTAGCGTTTGAATGAGTCTATAGTCGGTCGTGTATATTGACACAGAAACCTGATTAATATACTGGATAGACTGAGTACACATTGCTTTGTAATTGGTCAATAACTGTTTCTTAAGAGTAACCACAATGGTTCTCGATTTGTATCTATTATTTCGTCATATTTTTAACATATATTACATTTTAATATTCAATTCATATTTTAAGCAATATTTCAGTTTATTGCGCCGCTTAGTTTGTTGTTTTGTGTGTGTTCTTCGGGGGAGAAACCGGAGTACCGGAGAAAGCCATTGACAAGCCGCATAAAAATGTATCGCGTACTCCTTGCCTACCATCATCCAAGCACGGCCACTGTGATCCCTCTTTTTTCTATATTCTCTAGTTTCATTTCACTATATATTTATGGACAATGATCACTTTACCTTTCACGATTGACTACTACATGTCACATATGTAGGAAAAGGGGTTTTGATAAAGCAGAAACTAACATGCACACTGCGTTATAAAAACGTAGAAAGCTAATACATGTTTCGGACGACTCGTTTCTGGAATAACATTCAGCATTTACGCTAATGTTCCCAAAATTGGAAAGCCAAGCAATATTAGTCTTTGAGAGCAGGTAAACCAAATAGTCTAACAGGATAATAAAACATGTTGTATGCTACTTATAAGGGAGATTGACCTTACTGATATAAATAAGTACATTATGTTTTACAGTAAATGTTGAAGATGTTATTTTACTCTAAAAATATGACCAAATACGTCTAAAGGGTATTTTGACCGCGATGTTAGTCCATACCAGTGATTAACACACTTACGATAAGGACTTGACATTAATGATTCTGGAAGTGACAAATAGCAGAGGAAGCAAAAACTAGCTGTACTACTGGGAAATTATATGTTTAAGTAAATTCTCCATGGCAATAGAGTACTGGATTATTTAACTCACTACAATAAAGTTCATTACAAATAACGTAGTTAGGATAGTAGGTCAACATATCGCATCTATATGGAATAAATGAATACAATCATGACATATATATATATACTCTTATATCGCATGGGATTTACCAAGAGGTATTTAAGAAAAATAAAAACTACCTCGGGATTTCGTTTTAGTGTCCATAGATTAGGAACACATTATGATTTGATATATAATGCCTGGTCGCACGAATGTACTTTCGGTTTTTAGTGATCCATGTGGTTCAATCTTTTGTTTTATGTGTGTTGTTATGTAAATCGTTGTTGTTTTGTCCTTTTATCGTTGGCCATTGTGGTGTCTGTCCTTTGTCGATTTACGGACTATGAATGCCCTTTTGGTATCTTCAAACTCATCTTACACCTATATACTACAAAATTAATTATTTGTGTGCATTGAATATAAAATTATTTGCAATCCCTACAAACATCATTATTTACATGGCTCCAAATGCATTTAAATTCATTAACCTACACACTCAATTACTCAACCTATATTGTTAGAGGTGGTCAGTATTTAATTCAGTAGATGGATACGTAGTGCATTGCAAAACCCACTTATGTGTATGTGTAACAGTGTTCGCCCTAACAATTGTTTCCTATGATAAAGTCCGAGGACGGAATAAAGCACATCGATGACTTCGTTCTGTCTGTGTAAGGTTTTTCATTACAAATATAACACAACCGGATACAATGTCACAGGACACTATTGTATCTTACATATGCACTACAAACCAAATTACTCACGGTAATTATAAGCTAATCAATGCTCATTTAATCTTAAAAAAACAATTAACTTTCAGCGATGTCCATATTTAAATTTTACAGACCAGTTATGTTGTATATTTAAAACCGTATCGGTGGTGTAATGGTAAGTGTGCTCACCTCGAGTGTGGTAGATCGTGGATTCGAGCCCCGATCTGGTCAAACCAAAGACTATTAAATTGGTATTTGTTGCTTCTCCGCTAAGCATGCAACATTAAGGAGTAAGAGCAATCAGAATAACGTGTACGAGTGGAGCAACATGTCTACCCGCGGACTGTTGTTTCAGTGAACTAGTAGCACTATAAAATCCAACCCAACGAGTTGGTCTAGAACAAAGCGGACCTCATCATCATCTAATTGAAAATCAACCTGTTCTCGCCATGATATAGCTGAAAAATTGCTGAATTGGCATTAAACAACAATCACTCACTCAACCTCTTGATCGATTGATTGGTTCAGCGGTCAATATTTCCTTATATCCAGGACGATACGATGAACGACTTGTATTGGCTGTTATTATAATGATCATTTCTGAAGTAATTTGTTTTGTACTTAATCTCGTGAAAATTCTTTTAAAAAATACATGCAGGATAATTATTCAATCGAGAATTTCACATGAAGCATATAATAATGATTTTCAGCAACTAGGGTGTAATTCAAAACGCAATAGTATACATACAGTGATATATAGACAAGGTCTAACTCAGATATGTATGTTGTTAAATATTCTTTAATTATGAAAATATTTATACGACCTGTTATAATCATCTCCAGCAACTTGGGTATAATTTACAACGCAATCTTATATAGTAATATACAAACAAGATTAAATCCAATATGTATGTAGTCAAAAATTCTTAATTATGAAAATATCTATACGACTGGTTATATCGATTAAATACGAATTAAAAAAGTAATTCTTGTTAAATGATCGTCTTGGGAATATCGATGCACTATTGCATACATATACATGTAGGTACAAAGAAGTCAATCTTATTTTCATCGATGTTATAAACTTTGATATCATGCAAAATTTGTTTTACTCCGCCACATATTATTGAAGTGCCTGTATAAAACCAGGAAAGTGAGCGGTCATATATGTGTGTGTTTTCAATGTCCTTTCCCAATTCCTGAGGAAATTAACTACCTTATCAAAATACTGTTTAAGTGATGTTGCACGGGGGTCCATTTAATTCAAGTAGTTTTCCTCATAACCATCTTTTTTTTTTTAAAGAAATACACAAAGTAAAATTGCCGGTTGTTCCCTTACCTATCATAAAATGTATCAATGTCAGATTTTTGTAGATGTTTTAATACATGATTGAAAAAAAAACGAAACCAAATAACAAACAAAAAACAAACCAACATGCAAAACAAGGTGAAGGTTGAATAAGATTAGTTCATTCCCTTGACCATGTTGTTTGATCTTTCTTTTCATAATGTGTTGAGTTTTAGATAATTGATTGATTTGATCTTGACTACCGTGGCCTATAATCGACATGTATGTCACACATAAAGAGATAACAAATAAACCTCTCAGCCTTGAAATGTTCCCCTTTTTTTTAACAATAAATAATGCACGGATACAATGTATGATTCAATAAAACTAACCAAGTGGGAATGATACGCAAATATCTAGAGAGCAGGACGTGCTTCTGGAATGACCTTCAACAGGTAAGAATGAAAAACCAAATAATTAAAAAGTTGTTGGGTGCAATTACTCCAAAGGGAGTATTATAGATTCTCCTTCAGTTGCCCGTGGGTTACGATATTTCTCCACTCAAGAGAGTTAAATTAAAAATTCTAACCACAAGCCATCAGCCGAGTGGCTAAAATTTTTAATTTAACTCTCGAGAGTGGAGAAATATTGTAACTCACATGGGCAACTGAAGGAGAATTTGTTTCTCACATTATTTAACACGAACTTTATTTCAAAAGCCGTCAAACGAGTCAAATGCGGGGAAAGCCACGAGACATTTAGAGGATTACAGATGTTTCCACCACTGGTTCATTGGGGTTAAAACGCCGTAATAATGAGAGAAATCATGATAACCAACAGTGAATAAGAATTCCTATGACTGAAGGAAGTTGACTTTAGTTTGACTGAATTACATTATTTAGATACAGTTCTTCTGTAGATATGTACTGTACCTAAATTAACATTATATGCTAAGAAAATGATGAGTTGTTGGTACAAAATGCCGGATTTACAATGGGTATCATTTTTGCTTATTTTTGCTATTCTTTAGTAGTATATATTCTGATATATATTTCCATTAATAGCTATTTTGATTATATCTGCGTTCTCAGTACTTGTTTTCTTTGTTTTTGATTTTTAAGCCTCCAGTGGCAAATATGCACGAATATTCAAGTCAATAACATGTAAACAGTATACAGATTTTTTTTAATTGCAACGACAACATTATACATTTTTTGTAACAGATGCAAAATGACCATTGATATTACCACTTTGGTATCTTCTAACTCTTTTAATTGCACGCGTGTGTATATGTACGACTCAATATTTTTTACATTACTTTGGTAAGAAATCATTGTGAAATATAAAAAATGGTGTGTGAGAAGAAATATTTATAGAAAACATTTATAACTGAGTATGAAAGCATTCGAATATCTGTAGCGAAGTAGCAACTGACGTCCGAGCATAGGTGCGATCTCGATTTAATATAGCTTTAGCAATCCGCCATTATTTATATTCTATATTTCCATGTAAACACGTTAACAAATCTTAGTAATTATGTTTTCAACAGGATTACATTCTATATTGAAATGACCATATCGGTGGTGTAATGGTTAGCGGGCTTACCTCGAGTGCGGTAGATCGTGGGTTCGAACCGCGATCGATTCAAACCAAAAACTAAGAATTTGGTATGTGTTGCTTCTGCGCTAAACACGCAGCATTAAGGTAAAAGGCTGGTTGGTTCGGAATCATGATAATGTGTCCGGATGGGGAGACATGTCTATTCGCGGACTGTTGTTTTAGTGAGCTAGCTCACTATAAAAATAATAAAACTCAGCGTGTTGGTCTAGTACAAAGCGGACCTCATCATTATCTCACTGAAAATTAACTTGCTCTAACCATGATATAGCTGGGGGAAAAACTACAGAGGTGGCGTTAAACAACAATCACTGACTTGCCTACTATATTTAAAAATAGTGTTGTACAAAAACACATGCATACACTGTACCTAATCTTCTAAATTGTCAATAATGCCAATACATTCTTCATAAACGTCATAATATCAATAGACGTGTACATCATACAAATGTAATGATATGATTTATAGATTGTCATACAAACTTTGTTTACATGCCTTACAATATTCCCAGTGATTACTTTTATTTGTGGAATGTGTAAGAACATGCATGTTAGAGACGTATTTCCTATAATATTCATTAATGTTACTAATATTCTGTATAAACTATCGTTCTTATAAATCTTTCTTGATAGGAAATAACTGTCCCAAGACGACGCCAAAAATATCTTTATTATTGTTCTTGAAGATAATTTGTGTAAATGATGGAACTATTTGCAGCTGCGGAAGTATTGGTAGTTTAAAAATGAACCTCTAGATAAATCGGTGTATTTAAAAACTCGTTATTTTGTCAAATAACTAATGATAGGCGTTATACAACAATTAAGTATAATAGATAAAGATGTAATATGGAATGTATAGGGCTATTAAGAAATAATGGTATCGTTAGATTTTTATCATTCGGTACAAATTATACATGATAATCGTATATGTTCGAGTAGGAAGACATGTGTATGTTCTAATGAGAAGACACATGTCGATTTATATCTCATTTGGACAACATTCCAACATAATTGTACCTACTGACTCTCTAGCTAGCTAAACTGATGATGCAAGATATATATTTACACTACTATACATTACGTTTTTATTGGACATAGATAGGCCAATTCAAATACGATACTCTCCACTATTTAGGCCTACTCGACTAGTTCTAATACGCAGTTGACAATAAACGCTTTTCGAAATTAGAAATTCATCCATATCCTGGTTGGCTGTTGATAATGTAATTATTAGATATATATGTTATTGAAATTTACAGTTCCCAAATAATGTAATCTCTATTAAAACTAAGGTTCTGGTTCCTCATGCGTGACCTTAGCCGATTTTGGCCATCTTGTTTAGGCTTTGGTTTACTTGCTCCCAAAACTGTTTAAATTATTCGGTTTTCCGACCTTGTGACTTTGGGCGTACTTGATTCCAGAAACGTGGCGTACGCACTAAATTTGATATCAATGTTTTTTATTAGACGAGTCTGACTTTAAATGCAAAGTGAATATTGTTGTTGTTAAAACTTGGCTATACCGCTAAAATAATTTGAACCCAACATATATTGTGAAGATGTGAACGAGCTGTTTTTCTATTGGATTGTGGAAATATTCCGACAGTGTCGTATATTTTGTTGTTTTATTTTTTCTTCGTTTTTTTTTTCTTCGTTTTTTTTCAGGGGAGTTGAATGACATTACTTCAAACTCGATTGGCAAATAAGTAAAGGCAGTACGTAAGATTTTAAAAACTGCTTTTGTCCTCTTTATGGAATTATCGTCCTTGACGACGTTCTTTACCAATTTCTGCAACAACATACGGACTGTCTTTCTAAGTTATTTTAGATCTTGCTTAGCGAATTCTGGGACACCACAGACTTGTTATCCATTTGGACATTGGCACCAGTGATATATATTTAAAATCTAGTAACAGATCCCTATGAACGACAAAGCTCTCGACATGTTGTTGTCCTCTAGCATTGTGGATGACAATTTTACCACAGACATCACTGTTAGGTTAACCCATGCCTCATTCTTGCTTATTTAGTATATCGTTTAATTAGGATAATCTGTATTAGTCCTTTGCCATTCAGCACTTTGTAATGTGGTGTACTTAAAAAACAATTTCTGTACTTTTAGCATTTGCTGCTAGTACTTTGAAAGGCATGGCACCGGAACATTTTAATTGGAGGAATAGAATTTACATGCTGCAAACTTATCATGAATTTTATTAAATCGATCAAAAAGAAGTAATTGCTAAACCATTTTTCTAGTATATATAATATTTCATCATCTTGGATCATTGGATATAATTAATCAACCAATCTTAATTTAATTGTTAATGCATATTACAGACAAAGAACATATACATAGAATGATAAAGAGCAACGAAATTAAAATAAAAACCACCAAGTTGTTCATTCTGTATTTTACTAATCCATAGCAACAATTAGGTTTGGTTTGGTTTGGTTTATGGTGTTTAACGCCACTTTCAAGAATATTTCAGTTATATTGTGTCGGTCAGTTTTATTGGTGTAGGAAACACGAGTATCCGGAGAAAACCACCGACCTGCCGCAAGTCACTGACAACAATCAGGATAATACATTTTCATTAAAAATTACCTTTATTACCTACCCCTGCGCTAGTTCCTAACGACAGGAAATTAGACATGTTGAAATAAAAGAGGGTTTCAATTACTATTTTACGCCACTTTCTCGAATATTTCAGTTACATCGTAGCGTTAAATTGTATTGGTTGAGTAATAAAACCACCAACTACTGCAAGTCACGGACAATATTTTCCCGCATAATAGTGTATCGAGTACACCTTTGCTAACGTATCGCCAAGAATGGAAATCTCTATGTAAATGGTGAAATGTACTAATTATATAAGACGATGGTAATTCAACGACCATACGATGGCGACCAAGACGACCTCCTGTGTAATAAGTGGAGGAATCACCACAATGGGAATGCCACTGATTATATTGATTATACGGTATACATATCATGTCATGTGTTGAACGATTTAGAACTGTGATTACAGGACGTGTTTGTTTTGATCTTCTATTTGGTCATGTCAAGGATTAGGTAATCATTAATACGTTGATGTTATAATCTTCTCCATGGATATCATTTGTTAAATAAGAATATTGATGCTGTTTTCTGCTTCCATCCACAGCAGAACGTTAATAAAATGACAAAATTCTATTGGAATCTATGTTCTGGCTTAGAGCATAGTCAAATGTGTATGGAGATTAAACTGGTCCATGGAACCAAAACCATACTTCTTGATATATTTACGATATTCTAAATAGTCATTATACTACGATACTCCAATCTTCTTAACTTTTGTGATTTTCTGAATGTTGCATTTGCATCCATAAAATCGTTATGATGGTAAGGTAATAAACGTTACAGAAAACGTTATGATGGTAAGGTAATAAACGTTACAGAAAACGTAAAGATCCATTTCAATATATGGAATCTATAATATCATAGAAAGTACCCAGAAAGTATTTGTGCAGCTGATGTAGGGATAATATTTCGAAGCGTGTCGAAATTCTTCAATATTGTACCATCTTAAAATGTTCAGTATCGCTGTCCACCTATTCGATGGTATGATGCATGTCAATGCAACGTTCAAATTCTCATGGGACGTTCGTCTGGAAATATGAACGCATGGCATTGTTCAAATCTAACTTCAAATTAAATCGACAACACTTAGATTCTTAAATTAATTGCTGGAACATTATTGTTCTCTCCTCTTTGTGCATTATCGATCGACCTAGACGACGTTCATTACCAACTTATCATACAACCTCCCGAACCGCCCCATCAAATTATTTTAAAATTTGCTTAACAGTATCTGAGAAACTGGCAACAGTGATAATGATGATGTTTTAAAAAGTAGTATCATATGAACAATCAAACTTTCGACATGTTACTGTCCTCTATGTAATACAAACGACATCATTATTGAGGTAATTTATGCCTCATTGATTTGTTGCTTATTTAGTATATCCTTTGATTAGGATAATCTATATTAGTCCTTTGTCATTTAACACTTTGTCTTGAGGTGTACTTAACAACAATATATGTACTTTATGATTTCCTGCTAATACTTTGGAAGGCTTAGCACCGGGACATTTTAATTAGAGGAATATGATCTACATACTACAAACTTATCATTATTTTATGAAATCGATCAAAAAGAAGTAATTGATAAACCAATGTTCTAGTATATATAATATTTCAATATCTTGTCCAGTCTAGGATTATGTAGTAAATAAAGATATTGATGGTATAATCTTCTCCATGGGTATTATTTGTTAAATAAGAATATTGATGCTGTGTTGTGCTTCCATCCACAACAGAACGTTAATAAAATGACAAAATTCGATTGTAATCTATGTTCTGGCTTAGAGCATACGTCAAATGTGTATGGAGGTTAAACTGGTCCATGGAATCAAAACCATACTTCTTGATATACCTATGATATTGTAAATAGTCATTATACTAAAATACTCCAGTCTTCTCAACTTTTGTGCTTTTCTGAATGTTGCATTTGCATCCATAAATCGTTATGATGGTAAGGTAATAAACGTTACAGAAACCCAAAGGGGCAACCAAGAATACTCAATACAAAGACAAAAGACACAAAACAAAAGAACACAACACAGAAATCTAAACAGATTGGCAACACGGATTCCACCACAAACAATATGTAGTGTTGAAAGGGGAGTTAGGGCTACTGCAAACATTCAAAGTCCATCAACCTAAACATTGCAATATATATATACACATCATTAAGGGGAACAGTTTCATTCGGTATGTCCACATATTAAAATGTATCTATTTATAGTTAGTTCTATTGGAGATAATCAGACCCAATTTATACTTACATGAACGGATGCACTAATATCCGGCCGACTTAACAATGTATCAATATTACGTATTGAATTATGGGACATTTTAGATTGTATACGCCACATTTTAGTTTGGAAATAGGATGTCTGCCAACAAGAATTTAATTCAAACATCTACAATGTATCTAAAAAGAGGTAAGGGAATTACATTTTTTTTTATTATCCTAATGAAAGTATTCTCAATTGTCGACGCAGACGTATATAGTAAATCGAAGAATAGTTTATGTCTTTTAGAATCAATGTTAATTTATTACCTATATATATATGTCAGAAGAATGCGATACCCCCACGGGTATTGGATTGTCTGTACGCTAAACATCTGGGTCACCGATATGTTTGAATTGAAATTGGCAATACTAAAACAATACAAATAAAAACGTAGAGATGTAAATTAGTGCACACGGCGCGTTTCTGGATTAACCATCATCAGGTACGTTTCTGGATTAACCATCATGAGGTACGCTCATAGTTGAAAGAGTGGAAAGCAAAATAATTCAATAACTTTTACGTCTCCGAATTGATTAAAATTGGTATGATTGTTGAGTAGGAATTTATGACGGTACAACAATGGTCGCGTATAAAATGAATGCACCACAAAATAAATCCACACTTCTACAGCAGTCTACAAATTACGGATGTTATCATCATCAATTGTAAACGTTAATTGCTTTGTTTTGTTTTGATCTATCCGTTCGATCCGTAGTATTTAACACTTTTATATATAGGTTTTTGATCATGTACGCCTTTGTGTCAATATTGAAAGATTAAAGACACTTAACGACAGCTATCATCTTATCCAGCAGTGCATTATTCCAATAAAGATGGCTAAGACATTTATTTAGATAAAAATGCACAAGAGAAACTGCACACGATTTCACTTCTAGACTAGGCAGGCAATCCGGGTACTGTTATTGTTAAATAGAATGTTAATTTTAGAAAACACCGGAGCATGGAAATTTGACCAAGTTTCTTAATCATGGATTACTATCGTAATATCCGCTATTAGGTATAGCAGGTAATAGAAAAAAAAGACACGCGAAGTGATAAGTTACTTGCACAATATCTAGGCTTTCGTTGGACAATTTCGATTGATGTCATTGTTCTTAAAAATACAATGTACCTTGTTTTAGTCTAAGAAAATCTCTGTCCCTATTCTATGATTGTTATTAATTCATTGCACAGCATAGATGCTTCTTTCCGTACGAGTGTGCAGGTTTCAATCCCAATTGTACGTGTCATCGGACATTATATATTTGATAGCCTAAAAGAAGTGACAACCATATACATTATCTCCGGAAAGCCATTGGACTGTATTATTTATTTGTATCAAATTTCAGCCCTCATAGTATTTATAGTTTTGTCATTTCCTCAGTGGGAGTAGACAATGTTAATACAATGCAGCACCGATTCGCTATGCGTAATGACGAAACATTTAGCCTTTTTCTCCAAATAAGGGTAATAACAAAATTACCGAACACCGAACAATCTGCCAAAGGGAAAGGCAAAACTCATAAATCAACAAACAGACAAAATCAGTCAACAACCGGAAAACTGGGAAAACCGCAATGGCACTGACTTGGTACAGGCATTTCCAAAGAAATGTTGGGTTGAATCATATTTTACGGCGTCAAACCTCCCGCTCCCATTATGGTTAAAAGGTTCTGGTTGTCACTATAACAGCAAAATTCACTTTATAAGGAAGCTTCGTTATTCGAGGCGATACATAACGATCCTCATTTACCCAAACGAGTGCATTTCAGTTATTTCTGTCGATAGATAATGCTTTGTTAAACACGAGAAATGGAAATTGCATTTCATTTACAATGTATTTCTAGTATATACTTTAAGAACTGTATATTACAACATAAAACGACGCATCCCGCCTTTGTCAAAAACTATTAATAATCGATCTCCATATGTACGTGCGTCGGGTAATGTACATGTAGGTATGTCAATTTGTGCAACATCCATAATATACACGTTAAAATTGAATAAGGAATTTTCAGTTAAGATATTATGTACATTATGTATGTAAAATCATAAGCTGTAATATCAGCAACAAAATAGATACATCTAAATAATAAAATATCATATGAAACTAACAGAGTAGAAATATAACAAGAGTCTAAACTTTATCAAGCAGATTGATGATTGATTTCTTTAGTTAACAAAACGTAAAATGATATCCCCTGTGTCGTTTGTAAAATCATTTAAAGAGTCAACTATATGGAATGTTCGTCGGATAGCACGAACATATATACATATAGATTCTCCTTCAGTTGCCCTCGGGTTACGATATTTCTCCACTAAAGGGAGTTAAATTAAAAATTTTAACCACGAGCCGTAAGGCGAGTGCTAAAATTTTTTTAATTTAACTGTCGAGAGTGGAGAAATATCGTAACCCACATGGGCAACTGAAGGAGAATTTGTTTCTCCCATTATTTAACACGAACTTTATTTCAAAAGCTGTCAAACGAGTCAAATCCTCTAGAGGATTACATATTTTTCCACCACTGGTTCAGCGGGGTTAAAATGACGTCATAATGGGAGAAAATCATTTAAAGAGTCGACTATATAGGGAGAGCATAAACATATACAGTTAATTAAACATTGTTCTGTAGGAAAACAGTGCATGCATTGTCGGAATAGAGGTTTTTGTCCTTCATTTCCAATAGAACTATGAATCATCATAGCATGACCAATGCGGCAACGTGTCAAACTACATGATACTTATGGTTTTACCACTGGAACAAGGTACAGATTGAATTATAGGAAATAAAAACGTATATATCTAATTTAGTGTGCACAACGCGTTTCTGGAATAACATTCATCGGTTATGCCCATAGTCAATAGGTTGCAAAGCAATGTATTATTGTGTTTGGAATAACATTCATCGGCTATGCCCATAGTCAAGAGGTTGCAAAGCAATGTATTATTGTGTTTGGAATAACATTCATCGGTTATGCCCATAGTCAAGAGGTTGCAAAGCAATGTATTATTGTGTTTGGAATAACATTCATCGG
>MJUT01042061.1:462722-490382 GCA_002080005.1 Gigantidas platifrons | reverse complement strand
TATGCCCATAGTCAAGAGGTTGCAAAGCAATGTATTATTGTGTTTGGAATAACATTCATCGGTTATTCCCATAGTCAAGAGGTTGCAAAGCAATGTATTATTGTGTTTGGAATAACATTCATCGGCTATGCCCATAGTCAAGAGGTTGCAAAGTAATGTATTATTGTGTTGCATGTCTCAACTATCCTTCCAAAGTATAAATGTATATTTTAGAATGCATGGTTTAAGATCCCCGTAGATACTTACGTAACAGGGAAACGGAGATTACTAATATCCTTTCACACACGCACACACAAGGGATTTTTAAATATATATAATGGAGCATTAAACACAGCGCAAGACCCACGAAAGAGAATCTGAACCTGAATCTATATTTTAATATAAACATATTTCATTATTGAAATAAAACAAATGGATCAGAGAAAATTTGTACAACTTAGAGTCGTTTTTCCCCCTTATATGCACAAGATGAAGAAACAAACAACAGCATTAATCGGTTTAATCCAGCCACTTTGTTGTGTCTGTCTCCAATCAGAAGCTAGATTTCCAGCGTCATATGTCACGCTCTTTGTATGTTCAATGACATGAGCTGAGTGGTAATTGTTCGTTCTGTTGAAATTGGTGGAATTTTTGCCAATTACAGTTTATTTTTGTTGCAAAATGGAAAGACGAAGAAGAGCATGAAGACAGTTGAAATGTTGCTCTACCATCATTCTTAGTAACGAGGGTTCGTTTGCCTCAACATACGAACTTCATCTGGAGACGTTCTTAATAGTTCAGGTGTGCTTAGTTGATTGTATTAAGTATTATGTCACATGTGCATGTTGTACTGCTTAGAATTAGACAGTAAGCATTGTGCAGTGACACATTAAATAGCAAAAAAATATCATGTTAGGATAAATATTTTTTTTATTAACAAAATAACAAATTTCCTGTACAAGTAACACAAAATATCAGGTCAAATATTGCTGACAGTCTGTGATTAACTGGAATGAATTATAATACATAACTAAATAATGAATACACTGCTGCTAATCATACAACTATAATATGAATATTCATATCATAGAAATATACAGGTCATTACGTCATAAAATGAACCAACATAAAGGTCAAAGTTCATACGAAACATTTTTTTAGTGAATAACATCGTAATGCATATTATCATAAAGGCAATATAATTATATACCATGTACAGAAAAGATTCCTGGGTCACGGGTCAGGTAATCTGGGGCACGGGTCACTGTGAGTAGCATGTGTAGTCTATTTTTATCTTGGACAATAATGAGCGTCCTGATTGGATGACCGATTTAAAACACACTGAATCCGAATGGTTTAGCAAGGTTACTCAGGTCAATAGTTTATAAATATAGAATCTTGGCAATGTAAAGGAAAGATGATATGTTATATTTATTCATTTGTTTGATTCTGGAATATTGTTGATCATTGATTTAAACAAGAAAAAAGGGGGTGAATTTTACAGTTAAATAAATGTAATGTTTGAGAAAAATATAAATTTGTTGCGATTAAAGCTTAAATCAGCGTTAAAAATTGAACAAATATCAGCGGTTTTGTAAATGAGATTTATTATAAATAGAAAATCTGAATTTATTATTTATTAATTTATTATTAATGGTACAATTTTATATCCCTTGGGGGGGGGGGGAGTAATTTGAAATAAAAACACAGGACCGGACTTTAAACAAAAATAATAATCCAGGATTAGTTTTTCATATACATGTACAATACAAAATAAATAAATATATATTTATATATCGTTCTTGTCATACCCACAATACACTTTCAGTATCCATTGCATCATTTTCCCGGATGTTCCAAGCATTTTCAAATTGCCTCATCTGCCATAGACAATTTAGATTTTGTGTGAATTTTCTTCAGTTAATTTAATTGTAGTTCATAGTTCACGTCACAAACCATGAATAATTAAACCAAATTGCCAATAAACAGGTGATAATTAGCTGACATTGTTTACACCACTGAACAGAAATGCATCCTGAATCAGAACGCTTGGTGGAACCTGAAAATATAATTTATGCAAATTTTGAGAAATGTGAATTCTTTCAATCATTTATTTGTTATCAAATAGTCAACGTTTATACATGTTTGAATATTGTCAGTCAAAGGGGTTCCTGTACATATATACATTGTAGCGAAAAGCAAATGTCATCTAAATTTTGACATTTGTTTGGTGCTACGAAAGTACGTATCTGTTTTCAATGGTGATTATTGCAAGTCCGATAAAATGGGCACCATGATGTGCAGGGCGAATAGTTGAAAGATATATTAAAGGGATTATCAGAAGCCGTAAATCTAAGCACAGCCAATGCAATGGCCTAAAGAAAAAAAAAACGAAAAGATAAAAAATATGGTCAGCTAAACACTATGCAGACAATTAAAGATTGAACAACACGAACCTCACTAAAAGCCGGGGGTGAAATCAAGTAGTCTCGAAGGCTCAGCATTTACGAAATTAGACCCGGTTTCTTTAACTACAGATAATGTACTAGCCCAACTAAATGGACAGGCGACCCTTAGTTATAATTTTACATAGAAATGCTATATATAATTCTAAAATGACCTCCTTCTTTCGCTTTGTTAACAAACGAGCGAGTTATCCATTCGATATAATCTCATTAGCACATGCGCCGATGAATATGACTGACTTTTCCATTGATAGTATAAATTGTGTGCGACATTTTCCGCAAACGTAAATATAAATTACGTCTTCCAATCAAAGTATACTACCGTATTTGTAAAACTCCAAACACATTCTGGCTTCCATGATTTATTTGTTAAACAGTTAATAGCACGAACATTTGGTGTTCGTTAATAATACCACCTACACATTTTATATAATGATAATGTCTACCATTCCAGAATAAAAATAAAAAAACGCCCACAAACTTATATGACTTCTGATCGATTAGAAACAGGTGATAACATTGTTGTCTACCATGCGTGGGAATCCGTATTCTAAATTTTCACTAATTTGATAACTATAACAGCTGTCCGACGTCTATTGTTCTAGACACGGCGTAATCAATAATAAAAACACTACCTCTTTGAAGTTTTAAAAAGAACGCTTTTTTTTATGAACGATCATTTATCTTAAAGTGTAAGAAAATAAAACATTCAATACAATGTAAAACCACAAGAACTACACCATAAAAAAAAATATTTCCAAAATAAAACCAGAAAATCGTTGAAACAGATGCAAAATCGAGACACATTGCGCATTTATACATTGGCCACCCAATCTCCCTACTTGGTACAGTCACTTCGATAAAAGGTGGCGGGGTTATATTATTTTCATTCTCGCCATAGTGAAAGGATGCTACATTTGTATCATACAAAACAAAATGCAGATCATGATATATCACTGGGCGGACAGTTTTACTGTCCTAATCCTCACCCTTATTGAAATTATACTTATTAGACAACTTTTATACCTATTTTGTCCCAGTATTGTTAAAAATGCTGTTATAGTGACAACCGGAACCTTTTAACCGTAATGGGAGCGGGAGGTTTGGCACCGTAAAATCTGATTCAACCCACCATTTATTTGGAAATGCCTCTACCAAGTCAGGGCCATTGTGGTTTTCCCAGTTTTCCGGTTGTTGACTGATTTTGTCTGTTTGTTGATTTATGAGTTTTCCCTTTCCCTTTGGAAGATTGTTCGGTGTTCGGTAATTTTGTTATTACCCTTATTCTTGACGCTAACGTAGTCATTTATAACAGAGATCCTATGGCATAAACCATCATTTGTCAGATTGTATGCACAAGGCCACTGTAAGACATAATGGGGAAAACAACGGTGATTCAATGGTCAACTAAGCTAAACCAAACCACCTGCTTTAGAAATTCTTTTGATATAACTTTTATAAAGTATACGCGTTCTACGCATAAATAGTTCGCTTATTAATAAGTTAAGATTATAAACTAAACATATTATTTATTTATTTGTATTTGATTCCAACAAATATATCTAATTTCTTTTAGAGTAAATATAATAAAATAAATACCATCAAAATGGGAATCGTCGCCTTGGTTAGCATGAAAAAAATATTATAATAACATTAATATTTATAAGAAGCATCGATCAACAATATTTACTTCTCGAACAAATATATACATCGTATCTTATGGATATAATAGATATAGATTAAAATATACGATTATTTCGAAAACGAAGATCCAATAAATTGATGTAAGTTGAAAAAAAATCGCAATATGATTTTCTTTCTATTGAAATCACCAAAGGATTGCATTGCATTATTTTCTTGTGTATTTTCGACTATAGCCTACTTGTTTTATTATAATACATATGCATGTTTTAAGCTATGTTGAAAATGTTACGGTCACTACCATGACCTAGTTAACCGTTACGGAATAACTGTGTCATAAATGACCACGGATATGTTCCGTTTGTCATATTCACAATACGGTCCTTTCGTAATCGTTACATATATCACCAGCGTGTTTGTAAATAGAGAAACACGACGGATTACACTAGTGTAGCAGGAACTGCCTACCCTTCCAGAGCACCTGTGTTCATCCTCGGTTTTCGTGTTGCTCGATCTTTAGTTTTATTTTCTTCTTTTCCTCCATTGACACAAATTTAATTAAGCCTCCCTAATTAAATACACTTCTTTTAAATTTGCTAACAAGATGATGTACTTACCACGTTTGTCCTTTTTTGACGTTTCTTCTGAAACAAAATATAAAGATTACACATAGGAACATATATTATAAAAAAATGAATGAATTACTTTTGCTTAGCACTCTATTGGCTTTGTTATGACGAGAACAAGTTACATGCAATAAAATGATGATGATCTCCGCTTTGTACTAGACACTGAAATAACAGTTCACGGGTAGAAATGTCGCTACACTCGGACATATTATCCTTATTCCTGGTCAAGCAGTATTTTCTCTTACTCCTAAAAGCTGCGTCATTAACGGAGAAACACAAATACCAATTGTATAGTCTTTGTCTTGACCCATTCGGTGCTCGAACTCACTATTTTCCGCACTCGGGGTGGTGCTAACCATTACACCACCGATGTATACACAGACACTATATGTATATTGTCGACAAATATAAAATGTGTCTACAGCGTAGTCCGTGTTCGACCATCAGACGCGAAGTACCATGATACTATAGACGTCTATGAGACACAACTTTTCTAGGCTTAATAAAATATTGAATGTGACAATAATACATATTCATCGTTATGAACCTTTGGCTGGTAAAAAGATAGTAAAGCATCCACATTAATGACTGTACTATCTAAGTTGCATATATTGACCACTCACTTTTCTTTACAAAAAAGGGTACACTCGACTCGCAGCCGCAAGTGATAAAGTTTACCAGTTGCTTGCCCAAGGTCGGTGGTTCTCTCCGAGTACTCCGGCTTCCTCCACCACTAAAACTGGTCACCATGATATAGCTGAAATTTTGCTGAAAGTGGCGTTAAACACCAAAATTCAAATTCACTTTTCTGGCTTGGTACAGGCACTTGCAAAACAATGGTGGCCGTAACCTAATTTCAATAGGCTAAACCTTCCCCCAACATCTACAATGGTACCTACCATCTAATAAATATACAGTCTTGATTCGTGTTTTAGAATCTGGACCTCTACATACATAAATTCCCTTGTCACTCATTACAGAATGTCTTATTTCTAAAGTACTATGTAACGTCCGTTTAGCATTGTCGGCTTCATTGTATATTCTAACACGTGGCATAGTTCTATGATTAACAATTCGTCCGTTTATAAACCAATCTACTCCATCCGGGGCATAATCATCACCAGTTGCATTACACATTAGGAATATTGTAGACCCTTTACTGACGAAACTTGTTCCTGACAATACTACTTCTAGAAAGAAAAGTATTATTTTATTAATGCAAGGGATAAAACAAGAATGATCACTCGATGGTACATTTATTTATGTAACAGAGACATTTGGTGCTTACAGAGTGCTCGGTCTAGCAGAATTCGACGTGTATAATTACATCGCCGAGTGTTCCAACTTAATAAGCAATACGAATCAGTCAACTGTGTTTCATAAAACAGAATGACCAAAGTACATGCAAACACCTCGTCTTAGGAAGGGATAAATCTTATTTGTGAAAAAAAAAACCCAAAACCACTGATTGTACCAAAAAGTTTGTGAAACTGATATTATCAAAATGATCGAGTTATTGATTGACAGCATATTTGTTTTGTTTTTTTGCACGCGTTTTTCAACAGACAGTCGGCATTCATATGGGTACCAATTGTGCCCCTCTTCTCGTCGACTTGTTCCTTTATTCGTACGAGGTACACTTCAAAGAGGGATTCTCAAGAAAAACGAAAAGAAGCTAGCCCACTCCTTCAATTTTACGTTCCGCTGTATAACTTGTGTCTTTTCACTAAATAATTATAAGTTTGGTGATTTTTTTTTTCGCATTTATTTCATGAGCCTGAAATAAAGTATACCACAGATACAGTTAGATCTGCTTCATACCTTGACCTACACTTCTAAATTGACAGAGAGGACCGGTTAAGAATGTAAGATTACGAGATAAGAAATGATTTAAATTTTCATTTTGTGAACTTCCCATTTAGTATGTAGCAACATTCCAGCAGCACCTTCATAATGGAGTATATGTCTCTCAGATGATCCGATATCCCAGAGCGGTTCCTAGTGGCTAAGTGGAAGACATCACTTCAAAAGTTTTACGGTCGACACCATGACCTAGTTAACATTACGGAATATATGTGCCACAAACGACCACGAATATATTTCGCTTGTTGTAATCACAACGCGGTCCAATCTTCATTCATGGCTTATCAACGGGTTTGTAACAAGAGTAACACGACTGGTGCCACATGTGGTGCAGGAACTGCTTACCCTTCCGGCGCACCTGAGTTTACCCCGGGTTTTAGTGAGGTTCGTGTTGCTCGATCTTTATTTCTCTAAGTAGTGTTTTGTAGCTCTTTGTTTGTCCTTTTATCTTTTTCATTTGGCCATTTTATTGTTGTCTATCAGTCTTCGACTTAGAGCTTATGACTACCCCTTTGGGATCTTTAGAGCTTATGACTACCCCTTTGGGATCTTTAGAGCTTATGACTACCCCTTTGGGATCTTTAGAGTTTATGACTACCCCTTTGGGATCTTTAGAGCTTATGACTACCCCTTTGGGATCTCTAGAGCTTAGGACTACCCCTTTGGGATCTTTAGAGCTTATGACTACCCCTTTGGGATCCTTAGAGCTTATGACTACCCCTTTGGGATCTTTAGAGCTTATGACTACCCCTTTGGGATCTTTAGAGCTTATGACTACCTCTTTGGGATCTTTAGAGCTTATGACTACCTCTTTGGTATCTTTAGAGCTTATGACTACCTCTTTGGGATCTTTAGAGCTTATGACTACCTCTTTGGGATCTTTCTACCTCTTTGGGATCTTTAGAGCTTATGACTACCTCTTTGGGATCTTTAGAGCTTATGACTACCTCTTTGGGATCTTTAGAACTTATGACTACCCCTTTGGTATCTTTAGAGCTTATGACTACCCCTTTGGGATCTTTAGAGCTTATGACTACCCCTTTGGGATCTCTAGAGCTTAGGACTACCCCTTTGGGATCTTTAGAGCTTATGACTACCCCTTTGGGATCCTTAGAGCTTATGACTACCTCTTTGGGATCTTTAGAGCTTATCTTCAAACTGTTCTGTGTTATCCTATTTCACCCCATTGTCGTACTTATTCCCAACGACCTTTAAATGAATTATCTACGTCTTTGTTATGGAACGGAAAGATTTCTATAAAACGATACGAGGTAGGTATCATCAGTTAATGTTAAGTATTGAAAGTTAGGGTTATGGTTATGGTGTTTAACACCACTTTCAACAATATTTCAGTCATATCGTGGCGGTCAGTTTTATTTGTGGAGGAAACCAGAGTACACGGAGAAAACCACCGAATTGCCGCAAGTCACCGACAAACTTTATCATATAATGTATCGTGTACACCTCGCCATGAGCGAGATTCGAACTCACAATGTCAATGGTGATAGTTAAAGTTGTTATTCTCTTGCGGGTATAATAGTATGCATTTATTGTATGAATCATCTTTTAAACAAATATCGAGTTATAGTTTAGCATGATTTCTGACTATTTTACACGTTATAATGAATATGTTGATCAATGATGATTTCGTTGTAATATATTTACTATACTCACGGGACTTTGGTGTAACAACTGGATCTGAAAATATAATTACAACATCACATTAAAAAGCAATATATTGCAACTTAATGAGTCGAGAGTCAATAAACAGTAAACAATGAAAAATATTCACATGTATTAATACAAGCGAGTAACATACAATATCAGCGACAAGAAACACTACTTCGTAACTTAGCACCGGGTTTGTAACTAAAGTAATACGACGGGTTCTACTCTTAGAGCAGGAACTAATTACCCTGCAAGAACACCGGTCTTAAGTGGGGTTCGTGTTGCGCGATCTTTAGTTTTATGTGTAATGTTTTGTAGATCGATTTACGGGTTCTGATTACCTTCCTTAGTATCTTCAAACTCTTCGCATAGGACATGATTTTTAACATTTATAAAAGTGTCGACTATATATAAAGCTATATATTTTCTTGCCATGCCTTTCAGTTGACATTCAGAAGTTGCTGGTCCTGTTGTTCCGTCATTCTCTCATTTCTGTATATATTTTTTTTATATATTGTTGTACTTGTAGTCGTCATCAATATGTAAGAAATATTTCCACCGGACATTAATTGAGTAACCAGGAATGAATCAATCAATTTAAATTACTACTGATTTGAATGGGTGTTATGTTCTTTAATTGATTTATTGTTGTTTAACGCTAAGCCACCTGCATTTCATTCATACCCAAGACGAAAACTATATCACAATATATACGGTACATGTACTGGGAAGGTACTACGAATTGACGCTTCGATTGATACAAGTACAAGTAGGCGATGTAGTGGTTAGAGGCGGACAATATTGCATATTAATGGACCACCAACAATCAATTGTCATGCCTTATTACCTTATTGGTGCTGTAGCAGGTGGCATCTTAAATGCAAAGACAGTGCACGTGGCATTCACTAAATCTTTCACATTCTTCTACTTTGCTGACTAATGGGTGTGCTGTGTATTTGATTGGACCCTCAGAATTAGTGGTCGATCATATCAGCTGGTTGTATCAAACAGCGGACAAAATACGTCTAATTTATATTACATGTAAATTATTCAATGGTTCCCCGTACAATATCACAAGGACAAATGATATGCTGAATTATGATATATTTAGTGGGGTTCGTGTTACGGTTTTTTGGATCGTTGTTTGTCCTCTTTCTGTTTGGCCATTGTCACAGTGTTGTCTGTCCTTCTTCGATTTACGAATTCTGATTACTACTTTGGTACCTTCAAACTCTTCTTAAGGAAGTGTCAAATCTGTAAGCTTCATCGTGTTGAAAACTGTCACTACGGAGTAGAAGTAGGCAGCTAATATTTAAAGAATAACTGCCATATTTAACTTACATTATAATTTGTATCAGTTATTAAGATATTACCTTGTATCAATTGATCTTTATTGTCTACTTTTCGCCGCCGAGACGTTCCTAGAACAAAAGCACATGATAAAGTCAATAGTAAACTACAGCATACATGTAAATTACATGTAACTTCACGTGGACTTATATACAATATAACATGTATATTATTGATATATTTCAAACTTATCTGTAGGAGTTTTAGAAACATTCAGAAAGGCGAACCTTTGGCTAATATTTCTGTGTAAGTAACATTTATTTTTACCGACAATGTGCGTATATTGTGTTTATCATGCAATTTAAAATTTTCAATAAAAAAAAAAAAAACCCAAAAAAATCTGACAAATTTTACTAATAAGCAGAAACAGACGTCGTTTCATAGTGTCCTCTATCGCGTCCGTACTTATACATGTACTTATCACAGTGCAAACTACTTGATGTATTGTTTGTCAACTTATTCTTTTCATACATATATCGAAATCTCCTTACTTAAAGTTTTAGGTAGCGATAGCCTCATAATACCGTCTTCTTAATTTGTTTTATTATATAATTACATTACTTCTGTTTTTCATTGAAATGTTACAATATGATTGGTTATGAAGTGGTCACATGATTATAAAAGAGATGTTTCACATCCAAATGAAACTCAAACCCGAACTTGCACGTGCCTCCATGACGACGTCAGATGTAAACAATCAATGGCGTAGTAATTTCCAACAGCAAATAATCTAACACAAATAAAATTCACAACGAAAAATTCAACTATATTAAATTTTGGTGTGATTTAAATATAATTATAAGAATTGAATGCATTCTTTTGAAGTTTCATTGGGGTATGAAAGCGTTGATCGAACTACATTTTCAACATGAAGCGCCACCGCGCTTCATTGAAAATGTACTTCGGTCAACGCTTTCATATCCCAATGGAACTTCAAAAGAATGCATTCAATTCTTAAATACAGTATATAATACGGACACACATTAATGTATTTATGTGCGGTTTGCGTAATGATTTTTGTATAGAGTTTTTGCTCTTGTATTATTTACAATGGAAGTGAACCGGTTTTGGCGGTCGGTATTTAAGAACATGTTGCACGAGAATTAAGTTATCGAGGATTGGACAGTGACCAGCAACACACGCAAGCGGTATACTTATAAAGTTTAATTTAAAAACTGATATTGTTGTTTTTTCCTGTAATTAATATTTACAACATCGTAATCTGATTGTATATATATACTTGTAGATATTTGGTGCAGTCCTCAGAGGACCAGAATACAAGCAAATTGGCTTTTTAGTATATGTTTTGTTTTAGGAGGGATCTAGAACACATTTTTACTACATTTATACAACACGCACTCATAATACTAACCATTTACACGCAAAAGAACCAATCTTTTATATTTGTCTTTTGAGCTAACTGCGCATTCATAGACTCCTGCGTCATCGTGGGTTAAATCTTTTATCAATAAATTCCATTCATTCTTTTCCAATACCCTTTTGATAGAAAAACGGTCATCTGAACTGTATACAAAGTCTCCTATTGTCAAAGGAGTAGGTTCAGACGTTCGCCTCCACACCACCTGTTAATAAACAAACATCATGATGACGGACGCTGTAGCATTTTAATTGAATAATTTACTTATTGTTAATATGTGTAAAGTACAATATCTTATAGTCATACAACGTTTAAGTGCAAATTGCGTACCAACATTGTACACCATTGATAATGTACTGGGTTGTGATTTGATTGGCTAAGTGTCCTGTTCCAGCTTGGAACCCCTATTTGATATGTCTATAAATGCATGGCCTGGTCGTAATCTATGACTTGATAACAACTTCTCATTATTCAAATTTAAAATTGCTTACAAATGCAGTTTTGTTTATTTCACCATAAACCCTATACCCTACTCTTTTATTATCATTTGTTTTAGGTGAACTCATGGTTTCATGTTCAGATTGTAAAGACGCAGATTACAGACACCTTGACAGCCATTGTCATGTGCTAAAGGCAATAATTGTTTTTATAAATAATTGTTGTCAATGTAATAAGGTTGCTGACTTTTGTAGGACCATTGTCGTTTCGTTAATATTTTATAGCATATGTTTATAGAACCACATCGGTTAGCGTGTTAGGTTCGAGTGCGGTAGAGACCATATCGGATGAATCCAAAGACTATAAAAGAAGTATTTGATTGCTTATCCGCAGCATTAAGGATAAAGAACACAACTGGTTGACTCGAATAATCTGTCCGAGTGAAGGGACATGTCTATCCGCGGATTGTTGTTTTAGTGAGCCAGCATTATAACAATCCAACTAAGCATGTTGGTCTAGTACAAATCAGACCTTAATATCATTTCATCGAATGTAACTTGTTCTCGCCATAATATAGTTGAAAATTGCTCATTTTGGTATTAAACAATCACTCACTCGTGTATTTATGCAACTTTAATTAGAAGAGGTGGCTTGGAATTTAAATGAATGAAAGAATATCAATTTGAACCCCATGTAAACAAGGGAAACGCAAAGCGTGGCGTATCCCCTAGCCTAAAAATTTGACCCGGTGACCTTGTCCTTTGACCTTGAAAATCAATAGAGTTGCAGATTCTTGTAAGGACTAAGTATGTACCAAGTTTGGTAAAAACCCATTGAAGGATGTTGATTCTAGAGTGTTCCCAAGGATGTTACGGAAGGACGGTAGCGTTACTATATCCCTTCGCAACTTCGTTTGCGAGGGGATAATACACGTTAAAGAAAACCGGACAGTAGACAATTCAGAGACACAGACAACATTAGTCACAAGTCACTGAACGAACAAAGACAAATAAATAAACACAATATGGAAAACTAAAAATATGAGTAACTGATAGTTTCGACAAAAAACAATTGTGGTAATCAGTCCTTGCACACCTTCACCGTGAGGCATTAAGTGATTTAGCTAACTTGTAAATATTTCTCTACCTAGGAAGGAGCTTCATTTAACAGTGCCGAACCTGGTTGTAAACAATTCTTTTACCTTTAGATGTGCACGGAGTGAAACAGACATCCAGCTGATATATTGACTTACCGGCATCAAGTCTATTTCTATATTTTAATGTAACAAATTGAAATTGATCGAATTGTTTTTCTACATGCAGGTTTAATACCTAGCGCCGCCACTTATAATTAATTAATTACTTTAATGCCTTATCTCCTTAACAAAGACTACACGATTATTTCCAATCTCTGTTATTGATACTGACTGATATTATCATGCATGATTTATAAACGGATAATCATCGTTTGGGAATTCATCCATGATTGTAGACCAAAATAACCAACTAAGCGTATTTTCCCAGCATGAAGATGAAAAGCAAACTTATCCGCAACCGGAAAGGAAACTTATTAATTTTACACTAATTTGCCTTTTCTGTAGAAAATTTAATATTGGCATATTCCCTAACACGAACTTATGCGACATTCTGAATGATTTAATTAGAAAAAAAATCCTCTACTGAAAAAGCATTACGCAAGGCGTGAACACGCTTCGCTGTCAATGGAATGGTATTCTATAATACTGTATTAGATTCCACTGGCATTAATGTGTTATCATGTTAAACATAACAAACCTGGTCAATTCCAGTTGTGTGTTGTTTTCGATTTATAGCTGCCGTCAAGTTAAGCCAATAAGACTCATTTGTTATAGTAATTGTATCTTTTTTTCCCTAATATAATTAGCAAGAAAGGATATGGACCTAAATGAACACGAGAGACTTTCCAATACACTTAAGCAAAAATTAATGTAAATGAACAGCGGTTTTTGCTGTTCTACATTTCACAGTCATAATAGTATCTTCAACAATATGCATAATTCATACCCTAAAAATTAGTGTGAAGCATGCAATCCTTCAATTATCAATTGACAGACACATTTCGAACTGGAAACAATCACAATCAATACATTGAAAAGATGGTAATGCATGAATGTGATTGTACATCTATATCGAAAATTTAGCAAGCATACGATACCAAGGTATCGACATGCAAATCGAAAGATGCATCACGTCGTGTACACTATGAATTATGCCATTTTATGTACTAGATCACTAATCTTCCATTCATAATTATAAGTTAAAAAAAAACAAATTCATAAATTCTCACTATTCTTAAGATCATTTCCATTTAATGTCTAAATATTAAAGAATTCACGTCAAGATGGGTGAACATATCAAAAGGCATAACTGGGCATCATAGAATCGTTGAACATGTTCATGTCAATTATAACCCAAGGGGCATCCGCCTTCAGTGGTAAAATTAGCAGTAACCGGAGTCTACAAAATATACTATAATAACAAGTTCAATATTAAATATTGTTGAATAGAACATTTAAAAACCACCATTAACGTATTACATAGTACATGTTTTAATGAACAACAATATACTTACAATACGATTGTGTAGACCAGTAATAGAACACAACAAAGTTGCTGTTTCTCCAACATTAAATGATACATTATTTGGTCTTGGGTTGAAGAATGGTATATTTGCTGATGAACCATTTGCAGCTAACGCTGAAACAACAGAATCATGCGAAATAAATTGAATATCTATATTGTATTAATCTGACACTAATAAAACTTTTAAACTACAATCGGAGCAGTGGTGGTTGTAATCTTATGTTAGTGGGATTTACGACTACTTGTGCAATCAGTGCCTTTCATCATTAAAGTTGTCAGTTGGAAACCCGCTCATGACGAAGTATGCTCGATACATCATTATGTGATAAAGTTTTTTCAGTGACTTGCGGCAGGTCGGTGGTTTTCTCTGGGTAATCCGGTTTTCTCCACCAATAAAACTGACCGCCACGATATAACTGAAATATTGTTGACGAGTGGCGTTAATCACCGGAATCCTACCCCTGAAACTACAATCAATCAGTTAATTTCAATAGATCTAAAAGATGACATAACTTTACGCAAACAGGTACCGACTATTACCATATCTGAAATTCATAGACGTTTATAGTAACACAGCGAGATGGCATTTGTTCTATGCGTTTTGCATGCTGAATTAGAGATCTACATTTCATGTGTATGTACTATAAGATGTTCATGCGTAATGAAAATCAGTTCATTATGCTGTCGGGTAAAACCAAAGATCATATTGGTATTCGCTGTCTTTTCTTCCGTGTACGAAGCCTTAAAGAGAAATGTCTACCTTCAAATTGTTTTTCCAGCTGCGCATGTATGTCTAGTACGAACCAGGTTTAATTAATGTCTCATTCAATGTTAACTTGCCAACGATGTTTATACATTTCACTTGGTGTAACATAATAAACAGTATCTGACATTTCTTGTAACCAATGTTATTTTTCCATTTCAAGTTGACCTATATATTTTCTATGTATTATGAGTACAAAATGGGCAGTCTATATGTAGATGGTTTTAATTTTCCTCTTGCGCGTTGTATGAAGATGCTATTATATAATTCATTTGTAAAGTCTATAAACAAGTGTTTACTTCCATTAAAACCCTACAGTTAATTTTCAAAATTAAAGAAACTTGTCAATGTCGGCTTCAAGTATTTAATAATAAGTCCGGGTGGCTCAATGAGTTAGGTCGCTGGATCTAACAACTCATACAAGCCTATCACCAATACGGCGTGGGTTCGCGCCCGGCTTTGTAAATTACAAAAAAGGGTGCACTCGACTCGCAACCGCAAGTGATAAAGTTTACCAGTTGCTTGCCCATGGTCGGTGGTTCTCTCCGGGTACTCCGGCTTCCTCCACCACTAAAACTGGTCGCCATGATATAGCTGAAATATTGTTGAAAGTGGCGTTAAACGCCAAAAATCAAATCAAATCATTTAATAATAAGTAAGTTTAATAAAAGCTGGTACATGTACGCTCCTTTTAAACTTGATGGAACATAATCTATAGTTTCTTTTGCTTTTTAATTATCTCTTGGAATTGCATATATATTCTGCTATAGGGAAAGTTAGTAAAACGAATTAGTTTTTTTTTTTTTTTATTAATATGTATAATAAAATAAAACACAAATTAAGAAAATTTTAATTCGACTATTGTTCTTCAGTTCTATATTTAAGATAATCTCAGATTAAGATAGACTTATTGAATGGTATTCTATTTTTATTTTCCATAGATAATAATTTTTAAATGTCGTTAAAACAGGAAGAAACTTATTTATGTAAACCGGAGATATAAAAGTACAAATCATAAGAAACTAGTATCTGATGTTATGCAATCCACTCAAAAACTATAAATTAGTGATTAGGTAAAACAGATGCAGAGTTGATTGGAAATAATATTAATATTTATTGTAGATTTCCGACTTAAAAATACATTTTGACATGTACTGTATTGAAAATTGGGATTGGTGCACTGTAGATTCCCGACATTTTGACATGTACCGTATCCAAAGTTGGGATCAGTGGGCAGTAGATTTATTACTTACAAAGTACATCTTGACATCTACTGTATTGAAACTTGGAATTAGTATGCTGTAGATTTCCGAAATAAAAGTACATTTTTACATGCACTGTACTGGACCTGGGATTGGTACAACATTAAATTTAGCGCCAAAGATAGAATCACAATAAAGATAGTGAAACGACTGGGCAATGTACGCTAAGAAAAAAAATGTAACATAACGTTATTTCATTCTTGATTGTCCTTCGGTTTTCTCTCGCGTTTTGTAAATGGAAGATCATATCAGAATGTAATTAAGAACTGCACATTTGTATATTTGGAAATTATGTCTTTACAAGAAAGGTCTGAAGATTCCAAAGGGATAAGCAGACACCCCAATTCCAAGGACAATTATTACTAAGGTCAACAGATAACGGACAAACAGACAAACAATAACCAATTAAACACTACACAGAAAACACAATAATGCGAAGCACGAACCCCGGAAGAATAAGCAGTACCTGCTCCACTAGTGACACCTGTCATGCTACTGATACACGCCTTGAACATTATGTGATATGTAATTCATGTTGGACAGCAGTATGATAAATAAATACAAATAATATTAATATAACATGAATCCACTACAAACCAAATAGCAGTAAAGATTAGCAGACATTCGTCTTTACACGGATATCTTAGCAGATACAACATAATAGAACTTGACAACTGTCAAGACGTGTAATTAGACGTTTTTGGAACATTTACACTGGTCGATAAAAATAATTCTTAGACATCAAAGGATTTTTATGCAAAATATAGTTAATTTAATTAGACTTCTGTTTTGTAATTTATTTAATAATGAATAATTATAGGAAATCTAACATTTACAAATTGAGGGAGGTTACAATTACTCCTGACGTTTTAGCATATACATATTAAAGTACATGTTTCTCTGTGGACGTAATTAAAATTAGAGGTTCACAATATGGCAGTAATTTGAGCGAATGTTGGCTTTGTAAATTGTATATATAATTATACATGTGATAATCCAAAAACAAACACGCGGTTGGAAATGGATCGAGATCTCACGGGAAAACATAACAAATGTTAATATACACTCGTCCCGGCTGCTCCAAACTGACACTGTTGTATTCGTTGATTATCTACTCTGTGCGACTGCTGCATTTGCTTTTTCCTGGCGTTGGAACATAATTGATTTGCACTTGTTAGGCTTCGGTGTTTGTTGACCAATGAAAACACACTACTTGACAGGTTGTCATAACTACAATATTACCGACCAATTTCGACACGGTTATTTTTCATAGATCTCCATTCCATGATTCAACTTAAAAGGACCTTATTGACCCACACGTCTATTTTTGCATCCAAGACCGAAAAAAAGTGCAAGTCAATTGTGTTGTGACGGAAAAGGTGTTACAGCATTATCACGCACTAGATAATCATTGGCTACAGCATTGCTACTGGGGTGGTCCCGAGAGCATTATGAAATATCTATATCACAGCGAAAGACGGGTTATCTTGTCCTTAATGTCCATTAGTAGCTGTTACACTGAATTCTACAACAAATTTAATAGACACTACTTTACTTAGTCTTCATGTATTTATAAATAATAAGTTATCGTAATGTATTTTGCTGACACATTTCTCGCCTTTACACATTCCCGGCAAATCTAGATGCATTTTAAAAGCACGAAATTGACCTGGATCTATAATTATCCCTTTGCTTACTCCATATGCAATATGTTGTCCGCAATATCCTTAGCTTTGATGGGAAATACAAATGATTTCTTTTTATTTGTGGAGGGGGGGGGGGGCCGAGTTTTGGGGTTGCATATATAATTTTATGCTTCCATGTTTATCATTTCTGGTGAAAATTAAATGGTATATGTTTGAATTGACCATACATGGATGGGAACTTTGAGAGCATATCTTTGGATTAAATGAATATTACCGATAAAATTGATACTATCCAAAATATAATTTGCAATTGCGATTAAAAAGTACAGAAATTTTGATATTTGTTAACCTAATGTATAAAATGCATCTTAAAGCTTATATCGACCGTATAGATAGTAAATATTTTTATGAGGTGTGGATAAACAATTTAATCCAAAAAATTGATATGATATAGATGTCTAGTTATATTACTTATCCTTTACACGTATCCAATTTGTTTGGTTAATGGTAGCAACCTGACGTATACTGAGGACATTTCTATTCTTTTCTATCATTGATGTTCATCTAAACTTTTCCCTGTCTTTCATCAAAGGGAAAATGCAGAATTAAACGTCCGTTATTGGGTTTAATAACAATTTATTGCCTCTTATACCTGCTGTTACCGTTTGAGATTCACCTCTGTTAATCTCATTTGATCGGGATAATTCAAGTTTAAAAGCTCAATACATCTCGCCTATTAATATATTTAATGGGTTTCTATTGTGAGTTTGTAGTTGATGACATAGTAACACACCATTTTTTTTTATCTTTTACAATAGTCAATAGTATTCCCAGGCTTACAAATGATGCAATCAAACGTAATTTGATTCAATCCATGCCTATGATAAAACTTGTTGGGAGTTCCTGATTGCTAGATCTGTCTTGACAATGTAATGCATCATTAATAATCCAGTTGCATTAGTCCAAAATGTGTTAGTAACATTACTGTAACACTGCTATTGTGAATGAAAAACAAGTGAGGTTAAGCCTTATTGATCAAATATATTAATTTTTAAAATCACTCTATATGAAGACGAGCGTGGGCAAAAAAGACGAAAGTCGTCAGTCTAATAAAGAGTTATGTTACAGAAATCAACACATCTGAAGTAGTAAACAAAATTGCAGAACACTGAAGATATAAAGATATACATTCTCTTCGAAAAACAAAATATGTAAATCTTTAACATTACTCTATATCAAGACGAGAGTTAGCTACAAAGACGAATGTTGTAAGTCTAATAAAGTGTTATGTTTCAGAAATCAACACATCTAAAGTAGCAAACAAAATTACAGAACATTACAGAAAGATACATCCTGCGAAAACAAAATAAATAAATCAAAACATTGACAATTTATATAGACTTTGTCCGTGATAGACAGTGTTGTGATATAGTCCAGACAATATGTCATCTACTGTTGCTCTTTTAATAGTCTTTTTTCTTTTATCATTATCACCCATAGTTATTAGAGTAACACTATGCCCGCTATACAAGAACTACTATCGTAAATAGGTAGTCTTGTACCACGATGTCGTAAAAATGTTATCGCGGATACCCTCCATTAATCACATTTTATCGTAAGATAAAGACGAAATTCCTGAAAGATCCAAACAATAAAATGCCAAAAAGCTATCATTGTGCGTCAATCATAGAATCGTGAATCAAGTCAACTATTCCCCATGAGGCATCTGATCTCATGGGAATAATTACCACATATATTTACAGTTACATAAAAACTCCTGTGTATCACCCATTGTATATGTTTTATGTGTTTACTTTCACACAAGTGAAAATTTTCACATAAGGAACAGATATAAAAGTGAAATAAAGAAAAACCCATATTCAGTACCCAAATAATTTCATTTCCTTATTTTTGGGGCCAAGTTTGACGAATTGTATTTGCAAATATTCTACCCTCCCCAAAAAGAGGAAATTCGCTGATTAGAACACAACTTTCACCTCTGAACAAATATATTAAAATAAATTGGTTGCTATCTGTGTCGAACGAAGCAATAAAGCTGATAAAGGAAATGTATTAGATACTTTAAATAACTAAATGTAACACTTACCACCTAAATATGATAAGAACACAACAAGTGATAGGGTATAATATTCCACAGATATAAGAGTTGATATAACATGTAATCGTTCATTAGATGCCATCATTGAGATTAAGTCTGGATGCATCGACTGTCATTCGTATACCTGCAAAACATAAAATGCATCCATTAAATAATATTTGGCATCAAAATAGAAAATGGTACATCTGGTTTAGCTCCCACAACATTGTGTCTGTCCTCAGTCAGTACTTATATTTCCAACGTCATATGTCGTGGGATTTGTTTTGGTGAGAGGTGATTGCTAGTAGTGTTGATGTTGGTGGCAATTTTGACCATTACCGTTTAAACTTTATTTTCATAATCGGTCAAGACCAATCTTATGTTATCCATAACATTTTACCCAAATCAAGTTAAACCCATCAGTTATTTAAATGTTGTTTGTGTGTTTACAGAAAAAGAGGTCCACATGCTTTCTTCTTTTCCATCATTAATCTAGTCGGTAAACATAATCAGATATCGACATAAATCAATTAATATAACTCTATACAGGGTAGACGTTTTTTCCAACAAGTCCTAAAAGAGGCACCATTGTGAAATATTTGCTCCACTAACACTTCGTTCCATGTACTTTTTGTCGATTGTCACACTGTTGATCTAAAACAAAGTCGATTACATTCTTGAATGTATTTTGATATTTCCAAACGGCAGACTCATGGGTGGCATGTGGGCTGTGAAAGAATATCACCATACGCGGTAGCAGTTGGTATATTTCTGCTTATTATCAAAGTGTCGAAAATAAATGCATAGTCAAAACATTAAACATTTCTGTTGGAAAACATACTGACCACTAATATGTTTTCGGACTGAATTATTTGCTGTTAAATTTTATATTCGTATAGAGTCCTCTTTATTCAAACTTTTCTAACCCCGCCACTTTTTATTTTGGTATATGTTCTGTACGAGGGCAGGAGTGTCCGTTCGTGTGTGTTGGAGGAATTGCTTTTGCTTCTTTCTACGTTTTTTCGATTGTATTTTGAAATTGTAAGTTTAATGGATAAGTGTAGTATTTTTTTATATTAATGTTTTAATTTTCTACGAACGTTTTATGACTGATGGTTGGTTTCTCAAAACGTCCAATAGGCACATAGTTTCTATATATTCAGGACGAGAACAATATACATTATAATTGCATGTAGTACATCATTCAAAATATCAAATCTTCAAGTTAATATGACTAGCGTTAACTCCCATTATTATTTCCATGTTTAAATATTCAATTTCTAGTGATAATCGAAATTATAGCTAGTTAAAATACCAAATTAGTGATGTGATATTACATTTTAAATTCCAAAGTTGTTACTAACGACGTTGGACCTATTGAATAATCTACATGTTATGTTTCTGTAATGACTAAAACCAAATAACACTGAATACTAAATGGAAAAACGCCTGTGTTCTTTGCACAATGAAACCGGTATGCATGAGTTGATTTTTGTTACCTAGTAAATGTTTTTTTTTCTTCTAAATATTGAATATTTCTGACATCACAACATATTTTTTTTTACCAGTTGGCACATTTTTCGTTATTTGTGTAACCAAGGCCACGAAATGTATATATTACAGACAAATTAACAAACAAAATAGAACACAAATTTAAAACTATCCAATTTAACCCTAGTATTTCCATTCGCTTTGCCATTAATATCTTTCTATTGACATTTTAAAATGCTAAGAGACGCATAACTTTTCAAGAGCAGGTGGTGGTCTTAATAAACTCGGGATGCGATACGGTACTGCGTCCGGGTGTCTAATAGTCATAGATCAACCGAAATACTGACTTTAATAGTCACAATTGAACCAAAATCTGGACTTTCACAGTCCTTCTCTGTGATTAAGAGCAAAGGAAGGAGCCGTACAAAACTTCTAACCCTTCCTTCCATCGTGTATATCTAATATTTTCAATACCAACATCATAGCCCAAACGTGATACTGATGATAAAAAGTAAATGTGTGGAAATATATATCAGCATCAATTTTATAGAAACATACATGCATATTTATTTGTAAAGATTAAATCCGTCATCTTAGCTACAAAGAACGTTTTTGTTTCTAGATATATGTAAACACTGGAGAATAACTATTGACTGGAAACGTTCGGATGAAGTTCACGATACTTGGATTGCCTGTCATTGTTTCTTATAGCAGATTGTTTGCTGAACCATATATATGATTTGTAAACATTGGTCATATAATGTGCAGCATACTAAATCTTGAATAAACCAAAGGGGTAATCAGAAGTCGTATATCGAAGGACATACATGGTTAAAAGAAAACTAACAATACGACAAAACATTATCAACTATTGCACAACCACTACACAAAAAAGTAAAGACTGCGAAAAACGAACCCCAGAAAAACGGAGGAGGGTGAACTCAAGAAGTGTTGGAAGGGTTAGCAACCAGTGATATTTGTTGACAGATATATGTTGTTATCACCTCGCTATATAAAACTTTTCTCATTATCTGACAACTAAAGTGGGGAACGATGCTTTTCATCAATAAAACTCTCCATGTCCTAACATAAACCAAAATTGAAATAGTTATTGACATTTTAGTGTTTTCCAAAACAGTCACTGATCAGTCGGGCACTACTACCAGAGTATGCACATAGATGTACAATGTATATATAAAACACATCGTACAAGCTATGCATGTAGACAAGACCTTTCATGTAGCTACCATCCTACAATGTCAACATTAATTGATATGAACGTTACAAAACAAATTATTGTACCAAGATGCAAAATATTTGCTTACAGGAAATGAAATTAACATGATTGTCTTGTCATGGTACATTTCGTTGTAACACGACAGAAAATACATCTGTACCCCAAACACGTACATGTAATCAAATATTCATAGAAATATTTTCAAACAAAATATTCACAATTTATAATTCAATTCTCTATTTGTTCAAAGATTGTTATCAGAATTAATAGCAAGACCGATTAATTTA
Source organism: Gigantidas platifrons (assembly GCA_002080005.1). Classification (NCBI taxonomy): domain Eukaryota; kingdom Metazoa; phylum Mollusca; class Bivalvia; order Mytilida; family Modiolidae; genus Gigantidas; species Gigantidas platifrons. The sequence goes on along the minus strand of MJUT01042061.1, from coordinate 467,566 downwards.
TTCCAAATACAATGTTACATGTAGAAATTAAATTTGCATTGAATATTATATTTGTTATATAACCTAATATTTTTTCAATCCACTTAATGCTGATATACTTTACTTATTGATGATATTTTTCCATTATTGCAAAGCAGCTGCAATTGCGACAATTATACACACAGTATGTTTGATTACAGTATTAATTGTGGTCTTAAGGATTGCATTATGTAAGAACAGGAACCTGATGTTTGGTCCTCGGACAACTGTATATTGTCAATATCATTTGTTTTTATGGAAAGAAAATTGTACGATAATGGTCAACATTTCCACACCAAACCAACGAACACATCTCAAAAACCACGACATCCGAGGTTGGAAAAGTCACGAAGAGGTATTGGGGTTAAAAGGGTTCCGTGATATTTAGACAAATAGTTTCCCCAAACGAATATTATTATTGGTGGATTAAAGTGTTGTTAAAAGTTAATATTTTATACATTTTCGTAATTACTCTAACATTTAAGCATCCAATAGAATCAATCAAAATATAAATACAGTTTGTTTCTACATAACCATTGTCCTGTGTGAGCGGTCTCTTTCCAGTGATACTCAAATATGAGTAAATATGAATCTGTACCTACATTTTTGTACAATATGGTCCCTTGGTAGATTTATAAATTTCTTCAACATACATGTACAGATACATGATGAGGGACCCGGGTGGCTCAATGAGTTAGGTCGTTGGATCTAACAGCTCATACAAGCCTATCACCAATACGGCGTGGGTTCGCGCCCAGCTTTGTAAACTTACAAAAAAGGGTGCACTCGACTCGCAGCCGCAAGTGATAAAGTTTACCAGTTGCTTGCCCAGGGTCGGTGGTTCTCTCCGGGTACTCCGGCTTCCTCCACCACTAAAACTGGTCGCCATGATATAGCTGAAATATTGCTGAAAGTGGCGTTAAACACCAAAATTCAAAATTCAAATTCAAATACATGATGAGAACAGCAATGATTTTTTTGTGCGTTTTTGTTTTTCATTTCTTCAACGAAATAAACAAAAATCAAAAATCGACAATCAAGAGAAACTGGCAAAATATGACACACAAGACGAAGAGAAACAAAACAAAATCACAACAAAGTATGGTGTTGAACATCACTATACGTAAACAACGTAAATGAGACATGAACTCTCCTGCAAACACCTTTTAGTTAAAAATACCTTAACGTAAGCGTTTTTTTTAATTGTTTATTTATGCATTGGATACACAATACAAAAAAAAGAGATGTACGTACCAGAACCTAAATATTAAGTATCAAAACCGATACATTAAAACGATAAAAATAATTGCTTATAAAATATGAACAACAATTGATCAGTATGAATCTTAATAATATTCTGCTTGAATTGAAAGTCTCGAGGTAACATACGTAATAACTTATTCATGACAATTGCTTTATCTCATTAGGTACACAGTATATATGTTGATTGTCGGCAACATAGATCAAGGTCGAACTAACATACAATAAATTTGTTTCAAATTCCAAAATTTCTATTTCCAACGTAGATATCTAATTTAGTGAGCACGACGCGTGTCTGAAATAACCTTCAGATCTGAAATAACCTTCAGATACACTCATACACGTTGTGTAATTTAATACTCTAATAATATTTCCTGTGAGAGGTTAGGGTTATGGTGTTTAATGCCACTTTCAACAATATTTCAGTTATATCGTAGCGGTCAGTTTTATTGATGGAGGAAACCATAGTACCCGGAGAAAACCACCAACCTGCCGCAGGTCACTTTATATCACATAATGTTGTATCGAGTACACTCCGTCATGAACGGTATTCGAACTTACAACACATCTTTAGTGGTGATATGCACTGATTGTATAGGTAGTTGTAAATCCAACTACCATCCGACCACGACCACGACGGCCCGTCTTCTTATGTGTATTCCCTCTGTATGTAGTACACATTAATAGACTATTTTAGTGTATCCACTAAACAATGATATTGTGAGCGTGATCCTTGTCTTTGTATTGTACCCTATGACTGTTGATATGAAGGTAGTAGGAGAGACGTTATCTCTTTCATAGCATTCATTTCCTCCAATGGAGGCCCTGAATCATTGCAGCGGTAACCAGCTTCTCTGTCTTGCTGTATACGGCCACTTCTTAATGGTTATTTGTGTGTTGCATAAAAATATACTAGTACTTCTCCACCTCATCGGGCATAATTAGTTGATGCTGAAACCCATCACCAGCACAAACTTATTACGATAGTCCATTAATAATTATTTGAAAGACAACATTAGCGGCTCCCAACATTATGTGGTACATTTTGTATTTAAAATGGCTTGCATTTGTTTATCTGAATTCAAAGATGACCACCCTGACAGGATATAATTTATGGCATGACCCTGTTTTAACAGGCTATTAATGAAGTTGCTTTGTTAATTCTTCGGACCATTGACCCTTCGGACTATTGAACTGACACGATTCTTTCCATGTGTTATTTATTTCTTTTTCTGTTTCATATCAAGAGAGCGACATTTTCCAATAATTTACTACTTACACTGTTTAGAGCAAAGCTATTTTTATTTGATTTAACCCACATCATTCATTCCTTGCAAACATCATTCAGATCTTTCAAATGACATTAATATCCTGGTTTGACACACAATACTCTATCAGATCGTCTTTCAGGAAATTAAAGATTCCATGAAACATATCTAAGCTGAACCCTGACTAAATCTGAACAGTAAATAAAATCGCAATATAAGAAATCTTTGTTAATTTAACATGCATGCATAGGACATCTGTCTATTAAGTAAACAAGAATTGATCCCAGTGAGGTTTGGTATTGACAGGTTTCGCTATGCCAATACTTTAAAGGTACAGTACCGATTAGCGATAGCACTTTAATAAACATTAGTTAATGATCACGATATAAACACGTTATCGATACTGTCCCTAAACTCTCAAGGGAGATAACATTTACCAAAGCAATTTCTTAAGCCTGTACATTCACAACTTATCTGATAGTTGATAGTAAAATCCTGATCAACTCTGCCTTTTGGGACATCACGTGTTACAATACAGGGAATTCATTGACACGGGGAAATATGTATTAATTTGTAAAATGGTGTTGAATGTTTTCTGTTATAGCAATATGTTGATGTGGACTAAATGTGATATACTGCGTGACAACAGCACTGATGATTGCTACCAATTTATGTAAACCACAACAGAATTATTGCATCCGATACATTTTACTCCATGGCAATTTGGTGTTGTTCTTGCTACAAAAAAATAAGAAAACATATTGTTCATCATACAATGACATGTTGGCCAGTGATAATGCGTTTGCCAAGAAAACTATCAATTAAACCCATTGAAACTAGTTTTCATATCTTGGTAAGAAAGAAGACTAACAAGTACTACGCGATATCGGATTACTTATCGCGGCTTCAACTTTTAATACAGAAAACTTATTTAAAATACCACCCGATATAGAAATAGGACCTAGTGTGATTGGTGTGTTTGGTAAGGCTACCTCCAATATGGGCACCAACTGGTTGTATTTGGGATGTACAATAATGAGCCAAGGTTCGTCGGGTTTAAATGGTTAGCCCATGTTGAGAGAAGGTAAAGAAACGATCGTGTTATAGCCATAATGCCTTTTTTAGAAACTTTTCAAAGAAGCTTTCATTATATTTAATTGGAGTTATCCGTTAGCGCAATCTGTCGTAGGATTTTATCTCGGGTGTATCGCTTTTAGAATTACCCACATTCCGTATCACCTGAGTTCACGCCCTGTTACCCACATTCCGTATCACCTGAGTTCACCCCCTGTTACCCACATTCCGTATCACCTGAGTTCACCCCCTGTTACCCACATTCCGTATCACCTGAGTACACCCCTTGTGTTTTGTGGGGTTCGTGTTGCTCAATCTTGATATTTGTGTACTGTTATGTAGATAATTGTTTGTCTTTTTGTCCTTTAATTGGTGATCATTGCAATTTACGGCTTCTGATTACCTCTTTCGTATCTTTAAAAAAAAAACTGCCAAGCAAACAATATACAATGCTGTGTTAGAATCATTAAGGGAAAGAAGATTTGATTACATCTTTCCATAAGGTTATGGGAACCGCGATTTATGATAATTTATAATTATTTATTTGAAAACGCAATCATTGCTGAATTTTAATTGTCAATATGTGCTGTTTTATCAACTAAACAAGATTAATCAACACATCTCTATTATGCCACATTGTGAATGTTGAAATATTACATTAACGACACTGTAGGCCAGATAAAACGTTTGATGGGAAAACAATGTTACTGGCTATGACGTCAACAAGAGATAACTGATTTATCCAATATCATTGATAAACAAAAATATTACATGCATGGTGCTATTATGATCAGAATAATTTCCCAAATGAGAATAATTTGCATTCTTTTGTGTCTTTCCACGGAAAATGCTAAAACATGTTGTCTTATGACGTATATACCGCCCCGAAGCAAGAATTAGCATATGTATTCTTATTGAAAATGAATATTAGAAGCAGTACATTTACTAAGACTAAAAGCTACCTGTTATATTTACGACAAACGATCTTATTCTATATTAGTACATTCTTTGGTATAGATTTCTACCAAGATCATTTTTTAAAATAAAAAGACGTATTCACCTCCTCAGATTTAATATTCACCGCGGTAAACGTCACGTGTTACTATTTTTGGAACATGGATTTTTTATAGGAGTATTCCATTTTAATCAACCAATGGAAAAAAGTAGTATATTTGCCGCATCGGTCAATACAAAAACAAAATGTGTTCTGTAGATGCAGACGTA
>MJUT01042061.1:451997-462551 GCA_002080005.1 Gigantidas platifrons | reverse complement strand
ATTTCCTCAAAATATAGAATAAAACAATTACTGTCTTTTGATTCTATAAATGTGTGGATTAATTCACTTTTGAAAAAAAAATGATATTAAAAAGACGTATTCACCGCCTCAGATTTAATATTCACGGCGGTAAATCTCGCGTGTTACTATTTTTGGAACATGGAATTTCTTTTAGGAACGTTCTATTTTAATCAACCGATAAAAAAGTAGTTCATTTGCCGAATGCGTAATACAAAAACAAAATGTGGTCTATTGATGCAGACGTACCGCCCGATTTGCCACTTTGTCGGACGGAACATTGAAAAACATATTAAATGATAAAGATTCAGATAATGTCATGGTGATGTAAACAATAATGTAGCACTACCTCAGGACAGTGGACATGTAACTTTTTATTTCAGAATACCACTATTTCCTCAACATATAGAATAAAACAATTACTGTCTTTTGATTCTGTAAATGTGTGGATTAATTGACTTTTGAAAAAAAATGATATTCACTTCGCCCTTTTGGGCTTAGTGAATATCATTTTTTTCAAACGTCAATAAATCCACACATTTACCTCATCAAAAGACAGTAATTGTATATTATTCTATATTAGTAAATTCTTTAGTGTAGATTTCCACCTAAATCATTTTTTTAAATAAAAAGTCGTATTCACCGCCTCAGATTTAATATTCACCGCGGTAAATGTCACGTGTTACTATTCTTGGAACATTTACTTTTTTTAGGGATGTTCTATTTTAATCAACCAATGAAAAAAAATGTAGTCCATTTTCGCATCCGTCAATGCAAAAACAAAATGTGGTCTGTAGATGCAGACGTATCGCCGGTGCCCAAAACCAAGATTTGCCACGAAACATTAAAAAATATATTAAATGATTAAAGATACAGATAATAACATGGTGATGTAAACAATAATGTAGCATTACGTCAGGACAGTGGACATGTAACTTTGTTTTATTTCAGAAAACCACTATTTCCTCAACATATAGAATAAAATTCAAAATCCTTGTCTTTACTGACACTTCATTGCAAGGAACTGCTCTGAAGTATCTACAGGAACTTTTGACTCTCAAGACAACAACTCGGACACTACGATTTGAGGGAAGTTTAAGACTTGAATTACCTCACGTCCGAACAAAAACTTATGGTGAAAGACTTTTCAATTATGCTGCAGCTACCTTATGGAATGGTCTCCCTGTGCACGTTCGTCACTCCAAATCTGTCCAGTGTTTTAAGAAACAATTGAAGACATATTTTTATGGACTTGCGTTTAATTAACTTGTTCATTCCTAGTGCTTATTTACTCTTTTCATTTTTTATTTTTGAATATGTTCTGTGATTATATTTTGGTTGTCTTCGTAAAGATTTTTATTCTAGCAAAATTGTTTTATGACCATTTCAACAGTACTTTTAACTGACTTACTCATTTTTTAACATAATTTCGTATCATAATGATTTTTAACTTTTAACATTTTAGGTCTTTTATTTTTTCCAACTAATATATTTAATTGTGACCGTATATATTATAAGTGGTTTCAGCTCTTTTAATCTTTCCTTGTATCATGTATCATGTATGTAAAGCGCCTTAGAGTGATTTTATTGTTATATAGGGCGCTATAGAAATTTTTATCATTATTATTATAAAACAATTACTGTCTTTTGATTCTTTAAATGTGTGGATTAATTGACTTTTGAAAACAAAATGATATTCACTTCGCCCTTTCGGGCTCAGTGAATGTCATTTTTTTCAAAAGTCAAAAAATCCACACATTTACCTCATCAAAAGACAGTAATTGTATTATATTTGCATTGTCTATATTAAGACTAACACAATTGTAATGAAATATAACGTATTGATGCATTTTCTATTTCGTATGATAAATTGTTTTTTTGTTTGTTTGTTTTTTTGTTGTTGTTGTTGGTGATGGTACGTACAATGCTGACAGATACAGAGACACAATTGTACCTACAGAAGTTTGCAATTACATGAATCAAAATGGACCTTGCTTCACGTTGCAGCAATGGACGACCACATACTGCTCGCATATCTATGGTATTTGATCACCTCATTCGAATCCATTAGAATCCCCTAACCTTATTATGCCTATTGATTTGCGAGCTCACTCCCAAAGACCTTTAAATGATTTGGCTTTCCAATTGTTCTACTTTGAACGTACCTGATGAAGATATTTTCGAAACTCATCTTACCGCTAAATTAGATATCCGCGTTTTTATTGAGCACACAAGAGACAAATTGAAACGCTGAAACCGACGCAAAACAAAAAAAACCACGTTCTCGCATATTCTCATGTCACTGAGACGTCTGTCATTAACAGCAATTACGGGCACACAGGGTATTGGCATTTTTTTTTACTCCGATACTGTAATTTGATTATTCTTAATTTTCCGTCGTTGTTCTCTCAAATGACATTATGCTAAAGCCAGTTTTGATCTGAATGCAAAAGCCTCGCAATTTTATAAGGGTAAATTTATCATTATGTGACCGTATTTAAATACCATTTTCGATACGATACAAAAAAAAAAAAATACAAAAAAAAATATGAGGACGACATGCCCATACAAATACTGTGCTATCAAAACCAAACCCTATGGGTTAGGATTTTGAAACATACGACATAAACGTCCACAACTAAATGATCCCCTTATTAGAGTAAATGTACAACAAGTGGATAGAATATGCTATATTTGTTTTAAACGAGTTTCCCGCAGAATAGCATTGAATAATTATACTATTTTAATGAACTCTTTAAAATAGTTTTGCACAAACAAGCTGTTTTACATAAAAAACAACTTGAATTGAATTGAAGTGATTGTGAAAATAAATTACAGTAGAAGAGCTATTGAAATTTTTGTATTTTTTTTCTTCAACTCATTTTAAACATATTACATTTAGATACACTATCATATTAAACATCAATAGTAGTTTGAACAGATGTAATCAAATTAGGTAAATCTTAGATTCACATCTATAACAAAAAATCGACATCAAATAAAAAACGGTCGGTTTGAGACATCACACCTTTACATGATCAAATGAAAACTGTTGATTTAAATATCTTAGTTATAGGCCGGTGATATCGAACTATTATACATGTACACTATTTGTTTTAGATATGTCAATACACGTACTATTCAGGCAATACACGATATTAAATAAAACTGTTATAACGTATATTTACATTCCTATCAAGTAATATTTGCCTTTAATTATATGTTCTTGTATTGTGAAGACGTATTTGACCCCTTCCGTTCTGATTTTAGCCGTTCACGTAAAACATGACACCATCTTGGCATTGTACATGTAATTAAATTGTTAATTAAACACTACATTTAAATCTGACACATACAAATCTTTCATCATTATGAAGATTTCAACTGATATATTAAATATACATATGCTTAGTGTTTAAATATGTGACTTGAGAGGTGATTGTTCGTTTTATTCATATTGGTCGAACTTTTGACCATCACTGTTTAAACCTTCTTTTCATAATTCACATCAATTAGCACTTGTTCTTATACATTAATTACTTGGTTATTGTGTATTCAACTACTTAATCAAATTCAAATTAAATTTGATTTCATTTAAGGTCAAAAAATGAAATGATGCTAATGACTTGTCCAAACAAACAACCTTGTATATTGTACATTGTATGTAGCAGTTATAAACATAAATAAAGAATACTGAACTGCATGGTAGGGAACGTTTAGCTCTCATGTTAGCCTATGAATTATGTTCGTTATTTATTATGTTACTACGACTGTAAACTGTAGAGAAGCGATAAAGGGTCTGTTCTTTTACTTTTATCTGTGTCTAAGTCTGATATTGGATATTCATTCATATTCATTTACCTCCATACAAAATTATGTGATAAAGTTTGTCCGTGCCTTGCGACAGGTCGGTGGTTTTCACTTGGTATTCCGAGTTTCCCCCACCAATAAAACTGACCGCCACGATATAACTGTAATATTGTTGAAAGTGACGTTAAATACATTAACAACCACTCGATATCATTTCTTACTAATGCATACACAAAATGGAAAAGTAGATACCTTAATAAATATATTTATCTGGTAGAAATGTTTTGATAAATTAAAAGAATTATTCAAGTTCAGTAAACCACATGCAAACAACATTTCAATGACAACAGTTCATAAAATTGGTACACACATTCACTTGTCATCTGGCAAGCAATGACAATATACACATGTATGTTGACGTATTACACAAGAAATACTTATCACCTACTTCTTGTATATGAATATAATTGTCTTTATATCAGTATAAATGTATTTATGGGGTTCGGGGTATGGTGTTTAACGCCACTTTCAATAATATTTCAGTTATATCCTGGCAGTCAGTTTTAGTGTCTTTAAATGTATACAATTGTTTTATATGAATATAATCGTTTTAGATCAACATTTTTATTGACATTTGTTCAATGAAATCAGAAGTTAAAAAGTGATGATCAAAAATATATATTATATATGACCAGTGAAAATACATATAAATATTATTATTATTTTCTATAGAAAAAAAAGTTAAATAATTTATTGTCAAACGTTGTCTGAAATATTATTGAAAGTGACGTTAAACGACAACACCCTCAAATGTAATTATTATCAATTATCAAAAATCTTATAAATTAAGTGTTTAGCATGCTCACCTATTACTTCTTCGAGTCAACACAATTGTTGAGTGAGTATCTATAATCCATTCATAAAGAGAAATAATTATATCATAATAGTACCGCCAACGACATAATCATAACGTCGATATATTTAAATAATCAAGATTCGACTGACACTAACAAACTATTAAATCCTCTTTGTAAGCTGACTGAGTGATAATCGCTTGATATATCATCCAGTCTTCTAAAACCACTCGTATATATATATTATAGCCTATCAGTAGAAATAACACATCTGAATAGCTAATGTTGTATGTTGTATGGAGATGCTATACTGGCGGCTTACATGAAATATATAACTCCCTCATCATCGATGTATACATAATTTATTATCAAGAATCCTTTTTTAACGATTAACGAAACAATTATTATGAAAAGGATATTGCAAATTTTCCAACTATGCCCAAAAATAAACCATTTGGTACATATATATCATTTCTTAAGATGTCATGAGAAGTTAATGTGTTTATAAAATGTTTTATCGGCTTCGTTAATGGTTGTTACACAATAAGCTGTCAATCAACTTTAAAATGTCAATATCTTTGCACTTTTCATTTCAATACTTGATAAAAGAAGGTTAGCACATGCACAGGTTGGTTTAATGATTATATACATAATACATTCCAAGCACCTATCAGAAGCAGGATGTATACCATGCATATGTTGTTTTGTTAGCTTACATGATCATAATATCAATTTTTAGAACTACCACAATTAATTTTTTGTTCGAGTCTGAACAAGCATTAATGTAAATACTTGTGGAATAATTATCATGGGAAATCATAATCTCAACAGATGGTTCATATATAATTACACATGTATATAATAGAATATTAAAAATTAAAATTTCATTTGTGTCTTTCAAATTAGACAAAATAGTGTACTATCGGATTAACAGTTACATTGCACGAATAAACAGAAAGAATATCCACTATCATAAATGAACATATAGAGAGCAGGATATGATGCCCTTCCGGAGCACCCTAGTTCAAACTTTCCTTTTTTTCTCTCTGCAATTTCATAAAGCACACACCATCAGTTTACAAGAACAGCCTACCCTTCCGGGTCATAAAAAATCATTGATGGCTTCACTGTATTGTCTGTCCTTCTACTTACGGTTTAGGATTGCCCATTTGATATCTTCAAACTGTTCATGTTCGCAAATATATCTAAATATTTTCTTAATTTTATTATATTGTTAATCTTCTGTTTTATGTATCATTTTCATATTGAATTGCTTTTTCACCAGTATCATATACATTTGTATATGCAGATATATATAAAAGATTTAACAGGAAATAAATTTATCCTCTCGATTTAGAGATCATATGTTGACCTCAGAATTATATCTTTACATAGCAAAGGAAGTGTCTGGTTCCACGGCGAATTGCGATAACAAATTGAGCACAAATGCTAACTGCAACGTACGGCATATTTCTTAACACAAACTGATAAGTTGCCACTAATCACTATCATTACGTTGATAGGACAAGTCGGAGAAGTTTGAGACAGTAGATACAATAAATCATTTAAATGTGTAACAACAACTATCACACAAGACCGTGATGTAATGTATCATACTGCACAATTTACACATGTGTCATTCGTGTTATTTTTTGTCTTCATGTATTTTGATAGAGAACTAGATATCTTGAAACAGAAGGATGGATTCTTAGAGAAATAAATCTTAAAGCTTTCTATGTGGGTTATAATCGAATGAGTTCAATATCAACGTTTGGAACAATTTGAGATAACCGAAACTGTCAAATAACAGGTTAACATCAAATTCCATTCTAGAAATCCTGGAATGATTGCACTTCAGCCGATAACATAAACCAGCGATCAAGCCGTTTGCTTCATTTGTAATTTGAAAACTTATGTTCATTGGTTATCTAATTGCAAGGTTAATTTCAAGAACAAACAGGAATGTTTGTATAAGCATGTTGCATTCATGCGACAACAATCTGTTCACGCAGACTAACAATTTGGCACAATTTTTGACAATGAATTAAGCAAATTGCTGTGAAGAGGAATCAACTGGTAATGAAAATACGACATTTACATTTACGACATCAAGCCCAATTTGTGTTCATCCTATAAGACGAATATATGTTTATGGTGTTTAACGCCACTTTTAACAATATTTGAATTATATCGTGGCGGTCAGTTTTATTGGAGGGAGAAACCGGAGTACGCGCTGAAAACCACCGACCCGTAGCAAGTCACTGACAAACTTTATCACATAATGTTGCGGGGTGCGAACTCACAACTTTAGTGGCGATAGGTACTGATTGTACAGGTAGTTGTAAATCAAACTATCATACGACCACGACGGACCTTACGAATACAGATCCTCAGAACCTTCCAAATAATGTTAAGTAAAAAGTACATACATGAAAATTTGATTTTGGATGGGAATATACCCCAGATTTTAAGTTAATTAATACAGCTTCGGGGCTTGAGATTTCTTACTCGTGCACTGTGTTTGACTTTCTATTCTATTACATAACAATAATATTTGACTCATAGCTACTAGCAAACACACCCGTCTTTTGTTCCATATAGACACTAACGAAATTGCTATTGGGGAAAACAGATTGTTAAATTAATTGACAGCCAAAATAACTGGAATCAAATGTAGGTCCACTATTAAATTCCTTAAATCAGTCAATATATGTACTATTATCATCTGTTGTTTTTTAGTGCAATGTGTGTTGCACTTACTTTTCTTTGAATGCGGTTTTTGTAAATGTTGTGGTTTTGCAGGAGAATCAGTACGACATAACTGCACCTTACAGTATTATAAGACGATTTATGTGTTTTTGCAGAAAATTAACAAAAAAAAAAAACCACGTGAGTGATATATTACATTTATCTTTTTCCTTAAATACTGTAAATGTATATATTCCCAAATGAACAGAAAACACCTATAGTGAGACCTCTGTTTACATGTACATATTGAGGCATATCAATATCACGAAATTGTTTTGATAAGATGAACTACTTTGTTTGAAACTAAACCACCCGAAAATGCGAAATCTGAAGTATGCTGTCGATTTTTACAAAATTGTTAAATTCTTAACTTTCATCGCTTTAAGTGTTCCGATCGCTACAAAATTGTTAAATTCTTAACTTTCATCGCTTTAAGTGTTCCGATCGCTACAAAATTGCCGATGAAGTGGAGAAATTCCTTTATGCATACTTTCACCAGTTTTTTGTCAATAACTTTATGTAATATTTACTAATCAAGCGTAATATATTTGCACAGCTGACATCCATAAATCATCTTTTATAGTTTATGCATACCTATAGGTGATCAAGTTAATGCTATAATTGGTTAAACAGAAAGTACATTTTTACGACTTCATCAGCTTCCAGCGCAACTATGCTTCTAAAATAGTTTGGTAGAAATCATAAAAATCAAACGGTCATGACGTCAATAAATCAAGTTATCATTACAGCGTTACTCCTGGTCTGTTATGTTTTTCCTTATTCGTATCGATCCTACATTTGTCACAGAAACAATGCAATAAATATTTAATGCATAGAATCTGACCACAAATACCTACTAACTATCTTCCGCTAATTACAAAATCTGAGTTTTTTTGTTTTTGTTTTTGTTTTTTTTTGTCTTTTTTTATTATTATTTTATTTACGTGTTCACTTAGCGCTTGCAATACAACACCTTATTTTCCTTTAATGCATTAAAGTTTTATATAGTAATTAACAGTGTGATCGGTGTTTCAAGCTTTACGTTAACTGGAATTGTCCCTCTCACCGCAGGCAAAAAGTGAAGCAACATTCACAATTCAAAACTGACAAAATTTAAAATGGTAAATTTAAATGTTATAAAATATATAATACATTGTATGCTCATTAGTTCTTTACACTTCATTCTTGAAGGGGTGTAATGATTTAATACTATCACGCATAACACATCCACATCTGTATGAAGAGTATACACATTGAGAATGTGGACACATGCTACCAACTCCACACTGCGCGAAATATCAACTCTGACAATCAATTGATAAAAAATGAAATGGATGAACATGAAAGACGATCCTACATTACTTGTGAAAAACAATAAGGTAAAGGAAGAAGACTTTTATTGCTGTTCAATATGTTGCAGTCACAGTAGTAGATGTAATAATGATGTCATAACTCGTCCCATAACATGAATGTGAAACGAACCCTAGTCTGCAGATGAACGGAACTACTTATTTCTGTCGACAAACTCTACATTTGGGCATTTTTGGCATTTTATGTTATTTGCTTTATATATCTTTGTTTCCCAGATGCGGGGGTTTAAACAAAAAGCCAAATACGAGTGGATCCCGACATCACATTACAGGTCAGAGGTCACAAATGCAAACAAAACCCAAGCGCACCACTACCATCACATAAATAGTACGACACTTAGGGTGCATTTTTTTCTAACCAAAGTTTGGCAAACGTTGTGTGTCGTTTATTAAACGCTGCAAAAGTAGAAACAAATACATCGTTTAATCAGAATTTACTGACCCTGTTTGACCTGATAATATGTATACACATGTTGTTGGTAAATAAACTCATCTCTTCTTTTGTTAGATTCCATCTTTGTTTTGGCGGGAAAATTCCACGTGTCTATGATTGATTCAGCGTTGAGATTAGAAACAAATGCAACAAACGATAAACGACAAACTGTAGACGCACATTTAGCGATTGCATAGTTTGTCAAAGTTTGTGTAAACTTTACAAACGTATGTTAGAAAAAAATGCTCTCAACGCGTACGCGCGTAGTCGTTTGTATCATTTGTGTTAGAAAAAAATGCACCCTTAGATAATTTAATATATACTTTGAAATGTGTTGACTAAGTGCATTGGATTGTAACATGATACGTGATATTGACGGAAGGAAGGAATTGTCATAGATGACTCATTGAATGTAAATTAACTAAAATTGCATGGCGGAACACATAGGACATTAACAGGGTTTAAATATGTTCATCATTAAGAAATCGATTCCCTTATGAGTCATTTTTGCACGACTACAATCATATATTATAACAAAACGATTAATCAAGATAAAAACTGAAGTTAAACAACAATTGGGGTTTGGATATGCGATGCTATCTAGAGTATATAGATATGCATTATCTTGTAAACTATGATTATTAAGTTTTTCACCAGGAACCCTGATATTGTTTCCCGGTTGTTGACTGATTTTGTCTGTTTGTTGATTTATGAGTTTTGAATTTCCCTTTGGAAGATTGCTCTGTGTTCGGTAATTTTGTTATTACCCTTATTCTATTAATCAAAAGTATGTTGTGTTTTGAAGGGTTTATCGTCGTATTTCATGGGAGAGGTTCATCTTCGGTAACCCAGAGCTGATCTCGCTTCAATTATTCTCCACTCATCACCCGCGGATCAACTGACAGAGAAATCGTCGTAGTCATATGATGGCTATGTCAATTTATATAGTAATCGCATTATTAATAAGATACAGAAATTCTAAATATAGTCAGCTCCTGTATTATTGAATTAATAAACTATAGGGCGAAGATGTTAAATGAAGATTAACAATTTATTTGTCTAGCATATATTGTATCTGTATCTTTATATATATACATATCTTAATATAATCACGGGTAGAAATATGTCAATCGGTTGTCTCCCTGGTCTGACTTGACCTTAAACCTTTGTGGGAGTAACTGTTGAATGTTTATTGTCTGTCTTTTACCATGTTTAATACATTGTATACAAATATATATTCATTTTTTTTTAATTATTATTTTGTTTATCTCAAATCATTAAAATTATTGTAAATATATGTGATTATACTGCCTGAAAGGGC
>MJUT01042061.1:430678-451958 GCA_002080005.1 Gigantidas platifrons | reverse complement strand
AAAAAAAAAAAAAAAAAAAAAATAATAATTTGATGATTGGTCTCTCCAATAAACATTCGTGTTCTTCCTACATTAAAACAATTGTATGTCCTCTATCTGATAAACAATACTTTGATAATCATATAGTAAATGACAATCTTTCCTTCTACGGGAAACATCGCCTAATAAATGCAACAGGTCGTCTCAATTCGATTTACAATAACAAATCTTTACTTCACATATACCAAATCAAGATAAAACGTTTGTTCCTGCTTCTGGTATAGTAGATCATTGCTCCTGTATAGTAATCTTCGGTTTGTTCAGTGCAAAGGGAGTAGACACTAAAGTCATACAATATACACATGTTGATAGCTTGTATCTGCAACAACAGTTTTTTTTTCATCAAACAGAAAAGAATAGCATATAATTTTCTCCTCCTACAGTGAAATATAATTTGGCCTGCAGTGAGTAACATATGTCTTCATACAGTAAACACTATATGTTCATCCTACATTAAATAATATTCGTTTCTTTCTGTCGTAAATACTAATTATACACCTCCAATAAGTGTATTCCTTTTTAAAAATAGAAATGTCTGCTTGAAATAGCAACCGTTTAATTCTGATTAATAATAGCCTACGGATGCAATAGACATTTTTATTGGGGGAGGGGGTGGAAGGGAGACGTGATTCCGTCTTCACAAATTTCATACTGCATACCACAAACTATTAATTAACGAGTGCACCTAATCCTTATTGACTGCTGTTATAGCTTTTAATGGCATTGTATATTTCAATATAAAATTCTGCTTGATTTCCTATGTTGTTCTAAGCGTATGGTTATGTCAAAGAAGACAATATAACCAACTTATATATAAAAAAATTTAAAGATTTTTTAAATGCAAAAATAGTATATTAGCAATAAGTAAATGTAGTCTGAATTTACGTTATATAAATGGTCATCGAAGTGTCAAACTATATGTGATAGCTAATATAATCATCTAAGATATGAGATTTCCTACGATACTTACCCACTTTCATAAAATAGTAGAACATATCTGGTATTTCTCCATAGACCTTCGAAAGGTTTGAAGATAGCAAAGGGGTATTCAGAAGCCGTAAATCGAAGGACAGACAACACAATGACAAAAACAAAGAACAAAAGGACAAACAATGATCTACAAAACACTACACAGAAAAGTAAAGAGTGGGCAACGCGAACCCAACTTCAAATTCGCCAACAAAACATCCTTGTTTATATTTAAATTTTAAATGTTTTCTTTGTTTAATCCCTAATGATCTATGGTTGTCTCTATTTCTTCCGATAAGTCACGTTTAATTTTAATGCAATGTCAATTAACTCGAATTTACAATCCAATTAAAACACTTTCAATCTTCTCTTCAGATTTACTGTGCAGCTTTTAACTTTCATCTCATACTAAAACATATTATTTATTTTTTATAAGATGCTATTTTGGTGATTTGTTGTTTATCGAATGAAATAAAATACCAACGATAAGTGTTGTTCCCGTGGGAATCTTCATATATAGATATGACGAACACAAACAATTAAATTTGAGTATGCCACAGTATTTATATACTAGTAATATTATGTCCCCTTTGACAATTCGGATTTATGAAAATAGAAAATAAATTCTAAATTGCGGAGTACAATCTGATGTCATCTAGATAGGTGGGTCAAATCAAAAACATCCCAGCACCACCGATTTACGCACATGAGTTATTGGTCATGGTCATGGATACTGCTGATATGCTGCTTACAATTCATCGATTGGTCAAAAAATAAAGCTTCAATAATGGAAAGAATATTATTAAAAAAATAGTAATGCAACACCAATTAAAAGTTTATAATATTTAAAAATAATAATAATATAAATCGTGCAAGAAGTCGCACATTGATACCGAAAGTAAGATCGCATGTTATGAAAATGTGAGTTGTTCTTGCTTTATATGTGTGCATTTCTAGAAAGAAAAACTCAATATTATTTATTAACATTCTTGGTGCAAATAATTTATGTAGTGACTTTTATATGCGTCCTCCTCAAAAGAGACTGTCAAGTGGTAATACAGAAAAGATAAAAGGAGTGTGGCGCTTCTTGCATGATGAAGATAATGTTTGTACATTCCACAGAAGGCACATTGTATCTTTGTGCAGTTAAGACTTTCACAAAGTTGTGCTTGTAGTGTCAAACATCTAGATATTGCAAAAGTACAGATCACTGCTTATAAATACAGTATAATTGCAATTTAATTCGTCTTTATTATAATTTTGAAAACAATTTTCTTTCTTCAAGCTTATTTTAGTCTCACAAACACGTATAATTTATCTTGTTCTTTAGATCTTTTCTTATTGATAACCATGAAAAAAGAACGAAAATGGACATCAGATAAAATTCAGAAGATAACAATTGAATCATAAGCCTATTATTTTGGCTTTGGAATGAACTTCTGGTGGGTAAATGTCCCATTTGTATTTGTGAATTTCTATGTACCTACTTTTTAACATGATATATCCAACCTAATTTATTGTAATTAGTGAGGAATTTATACACAATGAGACACTTGAGGAATATATATTGACTGCTACCAGTATGATAAAAGGAAACAATGTTTTGCCATTAAAAGCATTGGCTACTTAACTTAACAAACTGTATCACATTGATACGATGTGTCTATTTATCTAGTATTCCCATCTTCCATTTCCATGTAAACATCTCTATAAAGGAACTTTCAATAATGCATTTGAGTTAAATTGATTCTTTCACGACTTTACTGCTTGAAGATCGTTTTAATTATTAAACTATAACAACATCTGGTATCAGAAAATATGTAATGCTAATACTGCTGTATGTTTTGAAGTAGTTGATTCACAAAGGAAACATATATACATATTTATTGCACATAAGAAATATACAACATTTTTTTTGCACCTAAGAAATATACCACATATTTATTGCACATAAGAAATATACAACATATTTTTTGCACATAAGAAATATACCACATATGTATTGCACATAAGAAATATACCACATATGTATTGCACATAAGAAATATACCACATATGTATTGCACATAAGAAATATACCACATATTTATTGCACATATGATATATACAACACATTTGTTTTTACAAATAGGAAATACTGAAATGTTTGCATTTTAAAGTAATTATGTATAAGTTATATTTATAAAAAAAAACTTTCGGATTTATGGCTTAACAAGACATTTTCTTAATACCGCCATATTAGCCTCTTGGGTTACAGTTAATCTTATTTTAATACACAAGAAATGGTAA
Organism: Gigantidas platifrons; assembly: GCA_002080005.1. NCBI lineage: Eukaryota > Metazoa > Mollusca > Bivalvia > Mytilida > Modiolidae > Gigantidas > Gigantidas platifrons. The sequence continues at coordinate 448,661 of MJUT01042061.1, read as the reverse complement.
GACCTCTATACCGATAGTCATGAAACAGGGTGCAAATAATTTCGTGCTGCCCTTCTACACCTCCAAAAAAAACCAGTAGGTGCATATGTAAGAAGAAATGGTTGAAGATATCAAAGGAGTAATCAGAAGCCGTAAATAGAAGTACAGACAACACAATACCCAAAAGAAAAAGAACAAACAACGATCTAAAAAACATTACACGGAAAACTAAAGATCGAGAAATACGAACCCCACTAAAACCCGGGGTGGACTCAGGTGCTCCGGAAGGGTAAGCAGTTCCTGGCCCACGTGTTGCACCGTTGTGTTACTCTTGTTACAAGCCCAGTGATAACTCATTAATGAGGAAAGAGCCGGCTTGTGATTACGACAAACGGAACATATCTTGGTCAATTGTGACACAGTCTAGATGTATGTATATCATTGGTTCCCCTATGGGAATCAGAAAACATATCTGGGTCAATTGTGACACAGTCTAGATGTATGTATATCATTGGTTCCCCTATGGGAATCAGAAAACATATCTCGGTCAATTGTGACACAGTCTAGATGTATGTATATCATTGGTTCCCCTATGGGAATTAGAAAACATATCTCGGTCAATTGTGACACAGTCTAGATGTATGTATATCATTGGTTCCCCTATGGGAATCAGAAAACACATCTCGGTCAATTGTGACACAGTCTAGATGTATGTATATCATTGGTTCCCCTATGGGAATCAGAAAACATATCTCGGTCAATTGTGACACAGTCTAGATGTATGTATATCCTTGGTTCCCCTATGGGAAATCAGAAAACATATCAACTTCTCTTTATTAAACGATTAATAATATTGATATACCAAATGTTACAACAGTCTGCATTCATACATTTTGTACATAATTTATTCCCGTAAAATTTTGCAACACGTGTTTTCATTGGGGAGCTATCTGGTTGAAATATTGTCGGGAAACTTTATGTCTGTCTGTCACGGGGACCTACATTTTCTCGGGTCATTGTCGTCATTCTTAGGTTTAGGAGATTAAAGTTTTCCTGAGAAGTGGTACATGTTGTGGTTACTCATACTGTCGACTGTTCCGAAAATGTGTGCTTATATTTATACCCCAGGGGGCATTGACATAATTCATAACATGTTATCAACATATACTACAAAATACTAGTATTCTATATAGCTTGCCAGTAGTGTGTGGTACGAACAAAATTGTTCATTTGAGTTGTAGATATCTGTATCTTGTTTTCTTAAAATTATATTACCGTATATCATTTTATATTAATGTTTCCAGAGCATTATAACCTGATACAAGTTGTACGTAATACAGATTATCAAATATTGAAATTTTATGCTCATATAAAGTATTTATGGAACTATAAGATCATGAGATACATGTATCCTGTTATTTTATCTGTCATGGAAATGACTATTTTCTCCCAAACCGTGATAACTAGGACAAGGTCATGTGATATTGCTACATGGAATAAGATAACTATATATCAATTATTTTATTCGATATCCATTTCTGTTAAGATGATTGATAGGGAAATCAAATTATGTAAACAAGTATCAGAAATGACTAACAAATATGAAAATCGTCGTTTTGGAACAACAAATATGATTCTTATTCGATATCAGGACGGGGAGTATGATCATTAAAACTGTAATGCAGTGCTTTCTGATTCACACCAAGTGACATATTTTCTTAAATCCGTCCATTTTATGTGTATTTAAATTTGCTTTGGAACAATGTTGTTCATTATCATTATAACTGTATTTTACCAACAATTTGAAAATTACATTCTTATTGACAATCGTCTAAAATTCAATTTTTTTTATTTTTGAAGTTACCAAACGAAAGCCGGAGTTGTCCACAACCAAACCATATTGACGATTTTTGTACGATTTCATGTAACGTGTTAACTTACATGAAATCAGATGACGTAAACTGTGACATCATCCTGATTGAAAGATGACATTTCAATTTATATATGAATGGCTTACTGCACACAGCGATAAAATCATTGACAAATTTTCTACGACCATCTTAGGAATTAACAGACAAAAGCAAGAGAAAATGTAATTATCATGCAATCTTTACATTTGCTGCACAATACAATTGTTTACTTTATTCTGCTACTATTATAAAAAAAACCATGCAGTCTCCTGATTTACGTAAAACGAACGCCAATAAACAGTAACAGGATAGTAGTCGCTTGTTTCTGCTCTTTGCAGTAAATTTTGCAATTTTTTGTTATTTTTGTTATTTTTTTTTTTTTTTTTTTTTTTTTTTTTTACATTGTTGGATAAACACATTCATATATTATCTGTAAAATAAAAACGAAAAACCAGATATTGTCGAGGCTGAAAATAATATTCAAATACCTCTTATAAAGTTGGGGGTTTGGGTGGCAGACAGTAGGGTTTTCTACTAGAGTATAGGGGAAATATCACTGCATACATCAACGTTTGCCTGCAGTCGTGTGACTATAAATTACCCAATTGAAGACACACATGTATATGTATAGGGAGGTGTGAACATGATTGTTGTTTTACGTCACTACTCATGGCAACAAACAGTGAGCAAAGACTAAATGGCGTCAGTAAGACATGACACTAGGATGGGTTTGTGGACACGTGTTGTTTGCCACAGGGAAAATAAATGATGGGTAGTCTTGTAAAAAATGTTGCCTTGCAACGGGCAACAAACAACCACTCCTAACTTAGCTATTGTTCTTTAGTACCAAGTGGTCTCTTGCATGCAAACATTATGACATTCTCTGAACAAGTGTCGCGTACTTATTATGGAAGGTGGTCCGTGATAGAATAACGTAACTGTCAAAATAAGTATCAATTATTATATTAAAGTCGTGTATCTATTGTACATTACTATGTCTATGCACTCGTTCCTTTGTTGTAAAACAAGCATTGTTAAATGTTTTCGTATAATTCTATCATTGATCTAATAAACTGGGTATTTGAAAAATGGAAATGATCAAAGTATTTTCTCAAATGATTATTTACGTTAACACATTCTTTAAGGAAATAGATAGCTCTCTGGTGCATTATATAATTTAAAAAACAAATATTGGTTTAAAAAGCTTTCAACATTTTCAATTAATAAAAGAAACGGATCCCAAAACAAATTAAAAATGATATTTATAAATTGCTGAACGACGTGCTTGCAATGAAGATAGGTTTATTTTTGTTAATTTACGAATTACACAAATCAATGTTTGATGTTCAAACGGAATTATTAACATGTGTACATTTCTTTTTTTTTCTTCAATGATATTCTACTAATCAAATATTAATTTACATACTTCCTCTCAACATACCTTAATTTAACAATAATATAATTGTATCCATGACAACCAACCCATCCCCTTCCACAATTCAAGTCCCGTCATAAAGATGAGTTGTTTATTACATCGAGTACTGCAGCGATAAAAGACTATGTTCTATGTGTATACCCCCACCCCGTCCGGTCGGTGGCCGATATTTGACGATACGTGTATCAGAATCATTTGATATATATGTATTATGCGATCAACATATTAAACGAACAACTTCTAATTTCGAATTGAGAGTTAGGATAACGCAACTTTCAAAAATATTGCAGTTGTATCGTGGTGGTCAGTTTTATTAGTAAAAAAAACCCAGAATATCCGGAGAAACTAGCGACCTGCCGCATGTTACTGACAAACTTTATCACATAATGTTATATCGAGTAGATCTCGCAATGAGTGGGGTTCAAACTCACAACTTTAGTGGTGATATGCACTGATTACATAGGTAGTTGTAAATCCAACTACCATGCGACCACGACGTATTGACTTATTTGCATGCCTATTACAATTATGCTAATGTTTGCTCTTTTAGGTTGTCGCTCGTTGCCATGAATACTGGCTAAAACCAAAACGAGTTTTGTGTTTACTTCTATTTGTGGAAACCGTCCTCCATTTTTCGTATGAAATTTAAAAAGTTTTACCATTACACCTCGTAATCATCTGAGAAAAACGTGTTGAAATTACACTTTAATAATAAGAAAAAAAATTGGTTGAAAAATTGAATGAACTATTATTTATGTTTTTCTCTGAAATCAAAATATGCCGATGATTAGACAAGCAACTAAGTTGGGCTGAAATCCAGTTTATCAAAAATATTGATAAGATGTAGAATGATTTAACCAGATGTATGTTATGGCCTTGGTTTAGTTCTCTAATAGCAAGGAACCATTTTGGTATTCGTGTGGGTGTAATATTTTAATGAATTTTTTGAAGTTAGCTCATCTCTAAAGTGTCATTTAAAACATGTTTTTTTCTGTACTATGTACACATACATTGCACATATAAAGTATTGTAGTTGATGTTCATTGATTTTATTTCTATTGCGAATGACTCTTTATAAAATATGCTTATCCTTTTCGAAATAGCGTCTAATGTAATACCACGTTGCCGCCCGCAATGATATAATACGCACCAAGAGGGGAGTGTGGGGATCCTATTAACCCGTTTAACCCCGCTGACTTCTTGTGCCTGTCCCCAACCAGAACCTGTGTACAAAGAGTTGGGTTGAGTAGAAGCTATTCTCTGTTTTGTTCGTTTTTGTCGATACTGGTGGTACTGTTGGCCAACTATCTTTTCACAATATACTGTCGTCATTACTCCTCCCTACACCAACATCGAAGCGCTAGAGCTGTACGCAATGAGGCGCCGTATGTTTTGTGGCTAATATTCCCAAATTGATTGATTGATTGTTTGCTGCTTAATATCCCGCTGTAAATATGTCGTGCACATTCAGAACGAGAACAAGTGCAACAATATATAAAAATGAGGGCGAAATAGTACAACTTGGACAATGACTTGTGACTGCTACTGAAAAAGTATGGAGAAATGGCAAGTGCGAAATAAATAACCTAATGTGCCGGATGCATCAACAAAATACCTGATTGGTTACATGTAACCGATATTCAATCTCTGTTCTTTATTTATTTTCCACAAGCTAAATACTTTTGACAATATTTATTAGTGTAATTATGTATGTGTTAGTATATGCAAATTGTTTAATGTTTAAGTGTCTAGTTCTACTGCATATCCGTATAAACCCCAAAATCGATTAAAAATTGATATGCTTTCTTAAACAAAGCATATTTATTCTCAATTTCTTTAGTAAAAACAAACACACAAAAAAGACATTGATCATGTTGTTTAGCCTCCTTAGTCGTAAACAAACATAACGAGAGAAAAAATAGGAAATTACTATTTTGTCGACAAGAAAGATAAATTGCATTTGACATGCTTTTGTTGCAACCACGTACGGCAATACAAAAATATCATTGAAGTTGCATTATACAAAATGGATCGTCTTTTCCTGATTATAACATAAATGTTATCAATCGAGTAAACTATAAACTACATTAATATTTTGTTTTTGTGTATGCAAAATAAAATAAAAATTGACAGATTATTGTGTTATTTGTTTGATAGAAAAAAGTAAGCAATAAAACCGTAGATATCTAATTTAGTGCACACGACGCTTTTCTCGAAGAAGAACAGACAATACAATGGTAGAAAAAAGGCCAATAGATTAAAAATCCACAAAACAGTCAGAAAATTAGAGATTGAGCAACTCAAGCCTCACTAATGTGATGTGGAAGTGTAATCAGTTCCTGATCAACTAGTGTCTTTCAACATTTAGTGTCATCACTAAGAAATGTTTATTTAGCTACATTGATCAATCCTGTCTTTACAGTAACATTCAGTGTCATAAATTTAAGATATGTTTGTTTGATTAGCACATAGATAAATTCCGTTCTTCCATGTCCAGTATCAATAACAGCAACCATGTCAATATGTGCCAATTGTCACATTCTTAATCATGTCCGTAAGCAGCATTATTCCTTTCTCAAATAGTGTTAAATAGCGGCAATATCAAACTAGAAATAGGTACATTTTGTATGTAATTATGACTGTTCCAAAGGCTCAACCCACAGATCTGCCCAGTGCGTATCTAGATGACAGAAAGGGTCTGTCCGCGTGATGAGGTTTTGCTAGCTTAAAATACGAAACGCTATACCGTGGTGGTAGTAAAAAGATGTCTCTATGCCTGCAAGTTCACTATGCTGTATAAATACAAAGAACACGAAGAGCAAAAAGTTCATTATAGGTGTCAGCATAACTAGGTTGATTGATTGAGTGATTGATGTTTAACGTCCAGTGAGCAATTTTTCAGCTATATTCAGGACGAGAAAAAAATTAAACGCCACGGGACTCGAAACAAGGAAATGTGATGGGTAGGGACGGATAATTTAGCCAGTGCAACAGGTCTCATATGGAGCACTCATGAGCTGTTATACTGGATTATTTAATGTGCGAAGAGGGCGGCAATCTCTCAACACGGGACCTCGGTTTTATTTACGTCTCATCCGGAGGACGGGTTGGTTGTGAATTTATACATCCCGTACAACCGACGGACGCCCCTTCAAGCCGAAGAAGCTCTTGGTACCAATTCTATACCCTGGGGTTCCCGCGGGGTTGGCCCCTTTTAGAGGACTAGTGCCTCTAGGACGGAGAAGCATAACTAGGCGTTATTAATTAAAGTATTTGATTAGATTCGTTGGTGTCTGTTGCTAAAACCACAAAGAATAATACTAGGTGGGAAGACAAAGAACAATTTTATTTTCTGCAACATTCTTTATAACACAGTGATATGTGATGATCCAAGTTTTTTTGCAGAGATGGTCATAAATAAAAAACGATAATTATCTAAATGTCGCTTAATACATCATCAATGATCAATACTAATACATCTCGTATCGGCTGTCCGCCAGGAATGAAATAACCTCACCGTGTTAATATTGATGTCAATTTGACAGACATTCCCACGGAGACAATTTGAATATTTTCGCATGGTAATGACAAATATAAAAGCCACTCTAAAATACTATACAAGTATTGTATTTGCTACGTTCTGACATTTTTACACTGCAAAATGTTTTGACAAGGAAGTAAATGATTTTTACAATAGAACAAGGCAAGTTTGGAGATACCAAAGGAGTAATTCCAAGTCGTATACAAATGTATCGAAGAATGACAGACAATGCCATGGTCAAACGTGTGTTTGTTTGTTTGTTTGTTTGATGGTGTTTAACGCCACTTTCAACAATATTTCAGTTATATCGTGAGGGTCCGTTTTATTGGTGAAAGAAACCAGAGGACACGAAGAAACCACCGACATGCCTCAAGTCACTGATTAACGTTATCACATAATGTTGTATCGAGTACACCTTGCTATCAGCGGGATGCGAACTCGTAAATGTAATGGTGATAGGTACTGATTGCATAAATAGTTGTAAATCCATCTTCCAAACGAGCACGATCAAGACGAAATAAAGAAATAGATATCAATAAAATCTAGGTCAATCTAGATAAGGTTTTTTTTATTCTATGAAAACGTTTACATTTTTGAACTGTTTTTATTTAAAAAAAAATATATATATCAGACGGAGTCATAAAAAGTTATTTTAATAGAAAATAATAAATTTCTAAGATATAAAATGTTTTAGTTTGAAATATTTAATAGCGTTTTATAGTTTTTTGTCAAAATTGACGTAATTAGTTCACATTGAAATCTCTGGGTACGAGATTTTATGAGACATCGGGAAACTGTAAATCTCCTGTTTCAATATATATCGTGCTCAATAAATAGTTAATATATTTTATCAGAAATAACTTAATATTTGATTTAAAAAGATAAAGATGATTTAAAACCATTGTTAGTCAAAGTGATTTTCTACAAGATGACACCCCGGTGTATCTCACTAATGGAATGTTCGACTGTGCATTAGACTGTCTACTCTCATGTGTGTTTAAATATGCATGATTTAATGCAGCCAGTCTTTGACTACGAGGTTTGGAATATTAAATTGTATATCTTTTAGTCATTCATTGAAGTGAATCAACTAATGCGTCATGGAAAATATGTACTTATAATCTGCTTCATAATTGAAACCTTTAACGACGTTTTTATTCGGTTATAAACAATACCGAAGACAAATGTGAAATAGTACTGAGAGGGGAGGGTACAAATGGAATACATTATCACTCTTCAGAGAGACAAAAAAAAACACTGCTTACCAAACATGAAATGATATAAAATTGGAATCGATACAAATCCGTCCGAAAGCTCCTTCCGAAAAAAACCCCACCGGGATTGAGAACAACTGACAGCAACAACTTCATTTGTCTTATACACTACAATTCTCATATACCAACAAATGTTCATTAAATATTAACACTCTCTATTGTATCGCATTCCCGAAATATCGATTAACATATTTCATCCCAATTTGGTAGTCCACCTTGATTCTAACCCTACCACCCCCCTCCAATTGTGTGATGGTGTTACATCATTCAACGACAGAGATCGTCATTTTGGTCAAACTAAATCATTTCAATAATTACATTTACATGCATCTCGCTTGAATTATTTCAGAAGAAAATGTTATTGTTTGTGTCTCAGTTTTGCTTTGGTATACTAGTAACCGTCTCAGTTATCAATGATAAACAACAGTGATGTTAAGTTATTGTTTGTAGTTTAAAGAGATCTTAATGTCAACAAGATAATTATCTACTTGTAGTCCTGTCTTAACATGACAGGATGACCAGAATACCAATTGAACTCTTTTATTAAAAGTAGACGAATCACCAGTTTCAGCGTACAAAATAATAATTACAGAACTAAATGGCGTCAAACAAGCAGACGAGGGACCATCTATTTTCTCCAATAATTGTACTAATTTGTTCCTGCTATTGGGTTTATGTCGAACAGAATGTCAATACCAAAATAATTCTACGGTAAATGAAAAGGCAATTGCATTAACACTGAGGTAGTAGTTTGTCGTGTTAAGACGAGAGGTTCACCGAGGTCTGTATAGCTTTCCTGATTAGAAGTAACTGGACCTGAAATATTACCAAGACATGGTTCTGTATCACACTATGTTGATCGAAACCATGTTAGTTTTCTTGATCAAATATTTCGTAAATGTGTTGATCTAAGAATTTTGGGTTATTTCAACCTACAATATGTATCCCTTGTCTCTATTGAAAACTGTTGAATCATATTTAGAGAAACCTTAAATATTATGTTAGCTTTTATAAGGATACTCAGCGTTCGTCTTTCTATTTTTTAAGTGCCCTGTTTTAATTTGCTATCAATAAACATGACAACTTATCATGATGTGTGTTTTCAATTACCCTTTCTTTTTTACTTTACTTTACAATTTCCAGCACCCAAACACATGGTGATGCGCACAAAGGGTTTTCTAGTCATATTACGGAAAGCCTCACCGTGGACCATTGTGTGTACCGTCCTTGCAGAGTGTTTCGCTCGCTACACGTTAAATACCTCTTTTATAGATTTTTGAAAAAAATCGACTCATTGCAGATGCTACAAAATACTTGACTCAACACTACAAACCGACCAGTAGCAATCAAAAGTTGTTTCCTCAGTTGACAAATCCCTCCCCGATTTCTGTATAGTATTTATATATGGATGAACTTATTTTCGTACTGAATATAGCTGATATACTGCTCGTTGAAAGTTAAGCAGTAATAATTCTATTCTTACTAGAATTTATCAATAACTCGTAATCTGATTGGATATCGTCACTTATTCTACGTCATTCGAAATGAATTTATAAATCAATATTCCCGTTTTACTGTACTACCTTTTTTTAGCGTTACGGCGTAGGAATATGAAAACATAATCCACCAAGAATTATTAGTATTTAACGTCGAAAACAACACGATGTCCAAGAATAAGAATTATAAGGATTAAACACTGTGTTTTTAGGAAATTATGTATGTATAACCTCCGGCAGCTCACTCACAAACTTTACATAAAGTCCTTCGGACTTTATTCAGTTTGTGAGTGAGTTGCCGGAGTTTATACATACATAATTTCCTAAAAAAAAACAGTGCTTAATCCTATAATATATCAATAGCGATTGATTTATTTATTGTGTTTATATTTCAGCTATATCATGGCGAATATATATCAATAGCAATCTGTATTTTAAGTCGGTAGCTGTTTTTCTACAGCATTTGTGATTTCCCAGATTTATTGTTCCTTTATTTACCGCACTTTCTTTATGATCTGGCATAATGACATTTCATTCATACGCATATTTTAATTGCCAATTAAAATGGAGAAAATTGACTTGACACATTTTTTAAAGGTTATTAAGTCTTCTCCAAAGATATTTCTTAAACCATCATATAACTGAAGGCTAATTATTCAAAATTTAAATTCAGCTTAAAATATAAGAATGTATAATGGAATATATGCCAACGATTAAGGAATAAAACGGGACAACAAAATCGGTGTCGACTGTCAGAATTAAGGAAGTAAAGACACAGACTGGGACCACATGAATTAAACAAAAAAGTCTGATACAAATTTTGAAAAATCCAATTAAAAATATATACAAGCAAAGCTATGACAGGTTTTCGAAAATGTTTCCTGCCATGCTTCCACTTCAACAACTGTCATGTAAACCAATTTCCCAAAGTCAGACGATCACTGTAATGTGTCAATGAAGAAACAAGAACATGCAAGAAGTCAAAGTTTTGACTGATTTAATTATAAATTTTATTCGATAAAAGCAGTGGTTGTATTGACTACTAGTATTGAATCGATTTTAAAAACTGTATTCCAAATGTTTTTTTTAATCAATGCCATTTTCGATCACGCATATTAGATGCACCTCTAGCCAGATTTACTTGTACATTTTAGACTGTGTTTTATTGTAGTTTTATCGATTTTTGTTTTGGAAACGCTTTATTTAAAATAGTATTCGATCAGAGGTATTTACGTTCATGAATATAACACGAACATCTAGCCATATTTGGGGAACAGGAGACCGTTGGATTTACAACTACATGTGCAATCAGTGCATATCACCACTAAAGTTGTGATTTCGAACCCCGTTCATGGCAAGGTGTACTCGATACAACATTATGTGATAACGTTTGTCAGTGACTTGCTGCAGATCTGTATTTTCTTCGGGTTTCCTCCACCAATAAAAGTAACCGCCACGATATCACTGATATATTGTGGTAAGTGGCGTTAAACACCGTAAACCTAAGCCCCACACCTAATCTATTTGGGGAACATAAGACAATGTCTTTATATGTATGTCTTTGAAGTCTATCTACAGTGTGAAGTTTTGTCTGTCAATCTAGTGGCTTCGTGGATAAACCAAATTCAGAAATAAAACTGCGAGACTGTTTCAATAAATACACCAAATATATTTTTGCTCAAACTTGTCAAAAATGCTAACTTAGGTACTTACATAATATTGATACTGATGATGTCCGTCACAAAATGGATTGCAGCAAATATTTTGTTACTTCAACCAAGCTATCTTGCATAATCATACTTTCCTATTAATTATTTTTATCTATTACGTCAATTACATGAATATGATGCCTACACGAACGGACGTGGAGAAGTGTCTTTATCAGGCGATAGCTTTATTCTGGATATAGTAACAACACAAGAAACTATCGTTATTTAAACATCCTGACCTTTATAAAGTTTAATCATTGTTTCCGGTAGATAAGCCCCATTTTCTCATTTTCTTTTGAAATGACTCCTCATTACATTTAATATTCATGCGATAATTAATTGGAGCATGGATTTATTTACAACCATCACAGAACAGGGAGGGATGTATTGCCTTTGGTGTTTGTTTGCTTTGTTCTTTCGGCGAGACGGATAATATAGTGTGAACAATATCGGGTCAGGCTATTTATTACTAAGTGAAGACGACACCGGATTATTAATTTCCACATGTCTGTAAAACAATTACAATGATGTAATTGCATTAACTGTTTGAAGATTCCGAAGTAGTAATTAGAAGCCGTAAATAGAAGAAGGAAGGGCAATAAAATGACCAAACGAAAAAAGACGAGAAGTACAAACAATTACACCCAATACACTACAGAGAAAGCTAACAATTGAGCACCGCGAACTCTACAAACAGTAGGGGTAAACGCAAGTGCTTCGAAAGAGTAATATATTCATGCTCCAATTGTGTTATACATGTAGTGCCCGTGTGGCTCAATGAGTTAGGTAGTTGGATTACCTAACAACTCATACAAACATATCACCAATACAGCGTGGGTTCGCGCCCGGCTTTGTAAATTACAAAAAAAAGTGCACTCGACTCACAGCCGCAAGTGATATAGCTTACCAGTTGCTTGCCTATGGTCGATGGTTCTTTCCGGGTACTCCGGCTTCTTCCACAACTGAAACTGGTCGCCATGATTTAGCTGAAATATTGCTGAAAGTGCCATTAAAACATCAAAAATCAAAAAAATCAACCAATTTGTAGCATCCGTCCCATTACTCATGTTAAAAAATCCAATGAAATGTTATATTCGTTCGTAAGTCTTTAACAAGGAAAGAAGGGTGTGGTTGTGATTAGAAAGTAGAGTGCCTTTGCTTCCATATTCTTTCGTTTTGCTTGGCTGCACTACATGTAGCTACCAAATGTTGTATGTTTATAGTTAATACAGAACGAACTGACATATTATATCGTTCTTTATAATGAGGTTATTAGCTCGGTTGTATGTGAGGATTGACATTTTTGCACACCTCTAGAAGACTCTTCCATGACCGCATCATTTATTTAAGAGATGAGGCTTAGGACCATAAAACTAGTTTAATCCTACCACTTTTATTGAAGTACCTGTACCAAGCCAGGAAAGGGAGCGATCATGTATTTGTGGCTTAGGGGAATCGATTTTGCTTCTTTCTACAATTTTTTCATTGGATTTTGTAACTATTCAAAACAGTGTTATATTCTTTTGTTTTTTATTCGATTATTGCAAATATTTGTGCATCATTGCATATGATCTGCTTGGTTTATGTATAACATGCACTAATTAAACCGTATACATAATCAATTACCTGTTAGCAAAGTATATTTACTTGTAGCATTCTGATGTCGTGTCCAACTGGAACATAGCAATACAATTGTTATAATCAGTTCCCACTAGATGTGATTAAAAATTGTTAAGATATATATTAATACGTTGTAATATTGACGACAACGATGAGCGTTATTTAGCTTGATGATCATGGTTTGATACTAAAATATCTATTAATGATATATGACGTATTTTGGAGTATCTATATTGAGACAGATAGAGTCGATCGGACGTCATTCAAAATAAATTGTTTAAGAGTACACGTATTTCGTCAGCAAAGTCATGTCTATAAAAGTGCAAATATAGTCGGCACTCAATAAGTTTAAGATCACATTGAGACATTTCAAAATCATCGAGCAGATTAAGCTTCATCTTTCGAAAATAACGGTAATAACAAAATTACCGAACACAGAGCAATCTTCCAAAGGGAAAGTCAAAACTCATAAGTCAATAAACAGACAAAATCAGTGAACAACCGGGAAACTGGGAAACCGCAATGGTCCTGACTTGGTACAGGCATTTCTAAAGAAATGGGGGATTGAATCAGATTTTACGGCGCCAACCTCTCGCTTCCATTACGTTTCAAAGGTTCCGGTTGTCACTATAACAGCATTTATAACAATACTGGAACAAAATAGGTAAAATAGTAGTCAAACAGTACTAAATTCAGTTAGGAATAATTGAAATGTTAAACTCAAAATTCTTTGCAAAATTAGACAAATAATTACGACCGTAAATGATCATGTTAAATCACCCTTAATTGTAATAGAAATTTACTGTATTACCTATTGGCTTCATTATTACAATGATGGAATAATTTAACCAAATGGGGAAAAAAAATGTTATCGTCGGAACAGTTCCCAAATCCAAGAGACAAATTTTACAAAAATCGATACCCCTAATATAGGCATGAACACCCACTTTTCTGGCTTGGTACAACCACTCCAATAAAAACAAAGGCAGGGTTAAACCAGTTTTATGAATCCACCCCCACCCCCCACCTCCTTAGTGAATAGAAATAAAGTATACATTTTCTGTGTAGTGGATTTGTGTATCCTATCTATTTCTATACAGGTGTGTGTGCGTTTGTCGATTAATTAAATTATATATTTTAATATGACGTCCTGTGGTGGCCATATAAACAATAATACAGCGATAAAATTCTCGATATATTACGCTTCGAACCTGCGTATAACCGAACAATTTGTGCCTCGCATATCTGAACGATTTAATGTGATTATACAGGACCGCTGTAAATACATCCATTTATTTATGTAGTTCTCCTGGAAAGAAAAACTAAAGTTCACTATCTATGGACATTGACTTTTGTTTAATGTATTTTGGTGACCTTGTATTTAAAAAAAAGGGGTGACTTTGACACCCTGGTATCTAATTTATTTTATAATTGAAGCGAGCATTTTTACTGGTTTAAACTGGTTTGAAAAAGGTCAATAACTTCATTGCAATTCGGTGTATCAGTCTATAGAGCGTTGGAATGACTGAAAACATGTCTCTTAGTGAATTTTGTTTTCCGCCTCAAAAAATAAATTAGATTGTTCCTATTATAATCGAAATAATTCCTGGAAGCCACAAGTTTATATGACATTTTAACATGGGGTAATATTATTTGTGTTTCATTTATTCCGAACTATCGATCGGGATTTTTTTTTTCATCAAGAAAATAATGTTACCGATGTTAAAATCTCCAGACAAATTTATGTCTTTTGTGAATTATTACTTAATTATACAACTTGTATCAAATCAATCAAATAAGAACGTACAGAAGTGGGTGCTAGACAATCTGGTTAAAAAGCAAAAAAGTGTAAACACAAATGTAGCAACTTTAAAAAAAAACAACAAAATAATAATAACAACAGAAAAACAGGAACCTAAAAAAAAAATCTTCAGAAGGAAGGTTTTCTTTTCTGTGACGGCAGCCGTCGCAAGGCAATAATTTCCAAATGTATAAAGTTAATTCAATTGATAACGAAACTTAAATACGAGGAGTGTGAAGATACCAAAGAGGTAATCAGAATCCGTAAATCTAAGAAACCAAAGAGGTAATCAGAATCCGTAAATCTAAGATACCAAAGAGGTAATCAGAATCCGTAAATCTAAAATACCAAAGAGGTAATCAGAATCCGTAAATCTAAGATACCAAAGAGGTAATCAGAATCCGTAAATCTAAGATACCAAAGAGGTAATCAGAATCCGTAAATCTAAGATACCAAAGAGGTAATCAGAATCCGTAAATCGAAGGACAGACAACAAAATGGCCAAATGAAAAAAGGTAAAAATGACAAACAACGATTTACAAACATTACACATAAGCCTAAAGATCGATTAACACGAAACCTACAAAAACTAGGGGTGCTCCGGAAGATTGATAACATTGCTATTATTTTACAATGATACTACTTATGTTGGTTGTTTATTAATGATACGTTTCAAAGGTTCATCAAGAGAAATGGGGCGTTATGGACGTTCAATTGTACATTGTTATGTTCATTATTTAGGTAGAAGTGTTTTTTCCATTGTCAATATTGAATGTACAAGAAAAAGTGAGATTACTGTATTTAGATTCCCTCATGAATGCATATATTTGGAGCTACAATGACTAGTAATCAATGTAGCATAGAGGTTAATGTTATTTATATTGGATTAGTAAAATATGCAGCCTCTGTCTAGTTTATTCATTACTTGTTGTATTCTTAGTCTATGAAAATATTAATCAATATGTAGTGTCCTTAGTCCTCTATCTATTAAGTACGAACTTATAGATTATTACATGGCCTTTTTCATACTGCCCTTGTTATCAGCACGAGACCTTGATATCGGCCCCGAGGGCTTTAGCCTCAGGGACGATATCAGTCGAGGGCTGATGACAAGGGCAATATAAAAAAAGGCCATGTATTAATTTATTTATCACACATTTTGCCAGGGCAGATAACATGTTATTACCCTCCTCCCGGAGGCAAATAACACGCAGCAAATTATGCTTTTACAAATGTATTACACATGCAAATTCGGCGTTATTTCAATAAAATATGTGATGATATAGAACAAATCTGCAGGATTACATTGCACTTACCACAATAACATACACGTCTATGAGAAATAAAAACATAGAAATCATATTCGGTGCGTACGATGTGTTTCCGGAATAACCATCATCAGATACGACAACCAAATAATTTAAAGTTTTGGGAGCAATAAAACCAAATGTGCTAAAGAAGTTAGTCAAAATCGGCTACGGTCACCTATGCTTGAAGGAGTAGAATTTTGGTTTTATTAATAATTACATTATTTAGGAACTGTAAATTTCAGTAAACATTCATACTAATGTCTAATATATTTGTCATGTACTATGCATCATATGAACTCTTTTTTTTTATTATTATATTACTATTTTATTTTCTGGTCTCTCACGAAGTCCATAAATTTCTTCGGATGTTAATGACATGACATATTGATATTAAATCTGCTAGAAATACCAGTTATCATTTCTAGTTCTAAGAGAGTAATGGTCTTCAAATAAATAATTGTACATATTTAGCTAGTGTATGTACATGTAGTCGGTTAACTACGAGCATTTGCCGATCCTTCTATTTAGGTTTTCACAGTTTTCCGGTTGTTGACTGATTTTGTCTGTTTATATACTTATGAGTTTTGATTTTCCCTTTGGAAGATTGTTCGGAGTTCGGTAATTTTGTTATTACCCTTATTGTACAGTCTCTTCGTATTTGTCATACATTTTTCAAGCTATGGTCTTTTGATTACACGAGAATCTGTGGAATGTTTTGTATTTAAATTCGAGATCCAATTATCAAGAGGGAATGATTTTCATTCCATTAAATGGTTTAACCTTCCAACATTTTGTTTCTGTCGCAATAAATAAGACGTGGTTTTCCATAGGCATATATGTCGCCATCTGTTTATACTCCATCATTTCGGTAAGAGCTGATGTTGTTCATTCACCTAATATAATAAACAAGATCAGTATATATTTAAAATGAATGTAAAAGGAAATATAAAAAAAAACCCAGAAATTATTGGAATAGTATGAACAGTATTTTATCTATGATTTAAAAAAAAAACAATGTTGGCTGTTATATTAGCATTATATAAATTAATTATAGAGTCACATGTCATTAAATACGTGTTTTGATTGGTTAAAAAAGTTGAGGTTATTTTCGTATGTACTGAATCTGAAAATAGACGTCGTTCCCAAGGCATCGCGTGCCGTTGTCATCAGGCGATTTTCTTTAAATGAGACGCCTTCGGTGGTATTTAAATTTATTTCCGATTATTTGCCTTATTTTGAATAAATAAATATATTTTTGAATATCATAACACAAAAAGTTTAAATTAATTTATAAGGATTAATCGAAATTATTTGTTCGGTTTATTCGAAATAATATCAATCAGGTTGTACACACCCTTGCTACACGTTGTGTACAACCTGATTGAGGTTATGTCGAATGAACCGAACAAAAATTGCGATCAATCCTTAAATGTAGTGTCTCTATGGATAGATAGCTGTATAGGTTGAATAAGAAAGATAAAATTTACAGAAAAGATTACTCCTTGTCTGTATTATACCTGACTTAATTATGTCTCTACACAAATCAATAGATAATTGGGACTGACTAACAGATCCGTCAATAGACCAACATATCTTTACCCTAACACACCAAATTGGTGTCATTAACAGTTTCCGCTATCGCACAAAACATACCAATGTTGTTCTCAAGTACCTATTGAAATATTTGATCTACAAATAATTATGCTTCATTAATTATCGTAATTATGATGTTAACAAATAAGTCCAACAAAATATAGCTAAATAACATGTTTTGCACTCAACGTGATTCCACCTGTATCAATTAAGGTAATCAAGTTCTTACGTAGTAAAAATGTAGTTGTCTACTTTAGTTTGAACGACGCGTTACTGGAATAACCTTCATCAGGTACGTTACTGTAATAACCTTCA
>MJUT01042061.1:411999-429513 GCA_002080005.1 Gigantidas platifrons | reverse complement strand
TCAGGTACGTTACTGTAATAACCTTCATCAGGTACGTTACTGTAATAACCTTCATCAGGTACGTTACTGTAATAACCTTCATCTGGTACGTTACTGGAATAACCTTCATCAGGTACGTTACTGTAATAACCTTCATCAGGTACGTTCAACGTCATACAATGTAGGATTAGAAAGCCATACAATTCAGCGATAAAAGTGAGTGATTGTTGTTTAACGCCAAATGAGCAAATTTGACCGCTATATCATAGCGACAACATGTTATATCAGATGAGATGATATTCATGTCCGTCTTGTACTAGACCAACACTCTTTAATTGGATGTTTGTATTGCTAGCTGACTTAAACAACAGTCAGTGAGTAGACATGTCGACACTCTCTGTCACATTTTTCTGATTCCGATTCAACGAGTGTTTGTTTTTACTCCTTAATGCTGTATACTTAGCGGTGAAACAACAGATACCAATTTCAGTCTTTCGTTTGAACTGAACGGGGCTGGAACCCGTGAACAATCGCACTCGAGGCGACCACGCTAAACATTACACAAGCAAGAAAACACAAACATGGTTATATTGCTTGTTATTAGAGGCTTAAACGGAAATATTACAAATGTGCTTCACTGTATAAATTCTACACTTGCTAGAAATATCAATTATTGATGGTAGAAGAAGAAATATTGGTATTCCAAAGATTCAAATATTAAGATTGAATGTTAGATTAGCTTATAGTATGTTTGTCAAATAGGAAGAGTTTTAATCATAATAAAAATACAGTTAAGACAAACCCATCAATTTTATTTATCTATAAATGTCAGAAAATAATGTAAAATTTTTTTTTTTTTAAGTGTATAAATATAAATATATTTGAAAAGGTTCAATGGTCATGGCCATGGTTGAAATTTAAATAAATGAAGAAGAAAAAACGATTTTCAAAGTTAGACAACTCCGATTGGAAATCGGCATACATTGATAGCGTGAAGTTCTGAAATCAAGAGTCATGTGTTGTATTTGCAATGCATTTTATATATTTGAAGTTCCTCTTGGCACAATCTTAAATCCTTTACAATATTACATACCACGTGTATTGTCCCCAATGTTGCCCGTGTCTCGGGGTTGTTTCTCTTCTGTTCTCTGTAATATTTTCCCCCGAACACGTCTGAAGTGGATTGGTTTTGGTAATAAGTATTGGTATGATCATTGCATGAGATAAGACTAACAAATAAGGCATTTGACTTATTTCTAAACATATAGTACAATATCTTGTCCTATATAATGCCTTTTATATAATTATATAACATTCCACAGTATACGTCATTCATATCTACTTGATCCTAGACAGATAACGAACCTGTTGATGGTTGATAACTTGGCAAGTCATCTGTCATGACGTTTGGAAGAAATAATACATTCATTTCCACGATGACATTGTGTTTCATTCAGTATACTAAATGACAAGATAAGATAGATTTAACAGGATTGCATATATATATATATATACAGTCCGACAAAAGTTAAGCACCACCTGACTTGTTTCAATAATATGTTTTCTAATAATGAGCTTATTTCAAATCGGTTTGCTGTTTTCGTTACCTGTATACACATACTTACTTACCTGTGAAACAGGTTATTGATCGAGTTTTATTTATGTATATATGACAGGGTGTGTAAAGTGCCACGTGTACTTTTCAACATTTGTGTTTGCGAACGAAAGCTGATTTTTTGTGTGTAAAGTTTTAAGTTTCATTTTCTATTGGTTTGGTATGGTGCGGCGAAAATTAACCATACCAGAAAGGTGGCAAGCTGTTGGCATGCATAACGGTGGTTTTAGCCATAGAAGGGTGGCAGACCACTTCAGGGTTAACCATTCCATCATTGTACGACTGATGCAGCGTTTTCGTCAAACGGGGAATGTTACTGACCGTCCACGTGTAGGTAGACCTCGCAAAACGACGCCGAGAGAGGACCGGCTCATATCCAGACGGGTGCGGCAACGGCCGTCCAGTACAGCTGGTGCACTAAGTGGTAATTTACCGTTTGGAGGCCATATTAGCACACGCACTGTAATCAGACGCCTCCGCCATCAGGGAATGCGAGCGCGACGACCCATAAAACGTCCACAGTTGACATTACGTCATCGCCATGCTCGATTTGACTGGTCACATGATAATTTGGGGTGGACTATTCGCACATGGAGACGGGTCCACTGGTCTGATGAAAGTCGTTTTTGTTACGCCCTACCGACGGTCGTGCAAGGGTTTGACGCCAACGAAACACTTCATTTCAGGACAACTGCTTTTGGTGGTGGGGGTGTAACTGTCTGGGGTTGTTTTTCCTTTGACTGTAAGTTGGACTTGTACGTTCTTGATGGTAATCTGACAGGCCAAAAATACTGTGACAATGTGCTCGCTCCATGCGTAGTCCCCCATTTCGACAATCATGCGTTGGTTGACAGGCCAATGTTCATGGACGACAACGCTAGGCCACATAGATCCCGAATTGTACAATATTTTTTACAGCAAGAGGCTGTTCAGACAATTCCATGGCATGCGATGTCGCCAGACATGAACCCTATAGAGCATGTATGGGACTTTACTGGCCGAAAAATTAACCAACGCAATCCAAAATGTCAAAATATTGACGAATTAAGAACTGCTATCTTACAGGAGTGGCAACAGTTCCCCCAAGAACGGCTTCGGTGTCTTGTGCGACGCATGACGAGCCGTGTTACAGAACTTCAAAATAAACGCGGTGGATATACTCGTTATTGATTGTTATGCCTTACACATGCGCACAATAGATGCATTTAAAACTTCTTAAAATTTGAAGACTCTGCATATTAATGCAATGTTAAAAACTTCCATCAAAGACAAACTGGTTTTACGTTTTTCCAGCGCCTGTTTTGAACCCCATTTTAGCCACGTCATAGTCACGTCTTTCAGGATGATAAATACTTCATAGATTGGTAATGTTAGAGCCCTTGGTGTAGTCTTTTAAGAAGTGTAAGAAAAATGGTGATATCTATTTTATTGTTTTAACAGTATTGATGTAAAAAAATATATCGATAAAAATATAGGGTGGTGCTTAACTTTTGTCGGAGAGTATATATAACAAGTACATGAATATGAACTGACATCAATCTGAAACTCAAAATTTAAGGACTAACAACTTTGATCGTTGCTTTATAAGCATAAAAATCACAGGGTCTTTCGTCTGGCCGCTAGATTTGTTTACTATCATCTTCAAAAGATTTGAAAACCAAACATATATATTCGTTTGGAAGAACGAAACCCAAAGAGCTTAAGAAAGGATAGCCAAAATATGTTAAAGTTACCCATACATGAGAGTGATGAATTATAGTTTATATGATAATAACCGTATTTAGGAATTGTCCATTCAAATAATAAACAATATCAGTGACGACACACTGACTACTAGGTGGATGAAACCCTTGGTAGCTACATTTGCCGCAACGCCAAAGTGAAGGTTAATATAAACATGCAGTTACATCACACATTGGAGAGAACGTCTAGAAAGCAGTATTTCAACCTCATTACAGGAAAAGCGAAGTTTTATCTCTTAACAGAAAACACTATTTGTAATTAATATCATAAACTTCCTTGACAAACTCTCATTTAGTTACACGATCTGAATTCTTACATAAATCAAACGAAGACAGCTATATTTGTATATTATCATGCAACAATCAGATCTCAGGCAACAGTTCTCAAGTCATCTCCAGCACCTCGGGTCAATAGTTTCGACTGTTCCCTGAACAGGTATGAAATAACTGTTTTATTATCTTATATACATGCACATAATCAGAAATCCACTGAATGGACACTGGTGCGCTTGACAGGAATGGCGCACTGCGCATCATTCTCGGCATTGAAAAGTACGGATCCGGAAGTAGGGGAACAGTCAACTGTTTCACTCCGCCGGCTATTTCTAAAATTTTCTTGTAATCAGTTAAAAATATAGCATATGAAAAATATATACTATAAGTTAATAACACTGAATGTCTTGTCCAACACCGAATAAGCAATGCTGTTTTCTCATTTAATATTTATATTATCAAACTGTGAGGAAAGCATACTACCGGTTTCTTTTATTAAGAGTACCGTCTTTCAACCTGAAATTGTAGTTGTAATTTCCTCCTGTAAGTCAGTATATAATATTTTAAGTATCTCGCAATTAGCCTATTGAACAAAGTCGCGATAAATTGCCAACAAAAGGATGTCATTTTCTTCTTATTTTTTCATTATCTTATATAAATTTGCCATCTAATTTTCCAGGCTTTATATTATGTGATAAATTTATTCTCGACATCCGAAATGCAATTTTGCTATATAAATATATCATAATTTGACATAAATCGCGTACAAACAGCGAAAAGTTATTTTTTAAGTGATATATGAAATTCTGTTTTGAGCTCTTCTGTTGTACATGGTCAAGTTTTCAAAACAAATTAGCATGGTGGGGTGATGAATTATGCAAAGAAAGTTTAACCGCTGATGGTCAACAATTCCGCCAATATCACCCTTACATTAACTCGTTGAACATAAGGAAGAGATCACGGCATATGACATTGGAAATACAGGTCCTGGGTTGGAACTTGTAATAATAATTTTGACAATTCCCCGTTTACATATGACTAGAATCGCTAATTATCTCAAGTGATACAAAAGGTCTGAAATCTCTATGGTATCTAGGTGGCATATGGCGTCAGCAACCATTAGTGTCGGGGCCGTCGTGGAAAAAGAATAAACAAATTGTTTTGAAAGTGCGCATCTGTTTAGAGTATATGTCTGCAAAGGGATTGCCGACTAATATAGTCATTTTAGAGTTGATTTGGTACATTATGCGTTGCTCATGTGACATATGAGTTATTCAGTACGATGCTCATGTGACATATGAGTTATTCAGTACGATGTTTATACTTGTACCTCAATATTGTCAAAATAGAACAATGTATTGGTTTGATACAATCTTCTGATTAGCTGGGTTTTTTTTTCTCATGAGTACATGCTAAAAAGATGTATGACCGTAAAGGCTGGGGTTTTACACGCTTAACTGCAGTTTTAATATGAAATGATTGTAAATTCCCAATTTGTCGATCAATATACAACCTTAAAGCTCTAGCCATATCATCAATTAGGTCAACACTAGACCGTGTCAGGTTGTCCTAACTAAATTCCCATGTATTAAGTAAAATAAAATTCGAACATGCACTGAACCGAACTGCGGTTCTGTGCGTGATATCAGTACGTGAATTGCTCCTTTGGTAGAGACAAAGAACTATACAACATGATAGATAAAACAAATTAACATATTTATTGCACCCTCGAGAACACGTAAGATAAAACAGACAATATATATTATATATTATTGAAAAACGAAACAGCTTATCTTTACAACTACTCAAATATAGAACGGGTGCGTGCTAACAAATCATTCAAATCAAAGTGTTATAGAATAAAAACATGAAATGATTATTAAGAACAATCTAACCTTTCTCTTTTTTTGTCTAGGTCTCTTTGACTATTTTATAACTTGAATGTCAATACGTGTAATCTATGCAATCTGCTTCTCCCATCTTTCACTGTATCTTTTGTTCATTTAATTACGTTTCCGTGCATACATGTTCCAACAAATATATTGTAAAGAAAATGACTCAAAGCACTATTACATTTAAATCGATTGATTGATTGATTTTCGGTGTTTAACGCCACTTTCAGCAATATTTCAGCTATATCATGGCGACCTGTTTTAGTGGTGGAAGAAGCCGGAATACCCGGAGAGAACCACCGACCATGGGCATGCTACTGGGAAACTTTATCACTTGCGGCTGCGAGTCGAATGCACCCTTTTTTGTAATTTACAAAGCCGGGCGCGAGCCTACGCCGTATTGGTAATAGCTTGTATGAGTTGTTAGGTAATCCAGCTACCTAACCCATTGAGCCACCCGGACCCTCTTTTAAATCGAATTTAAATATATATGTTAATTGCACCGCGAGTATATATATTATTTTTTATTACTATGCAATTCAATTCAATATTTTTACTAATGAATTATGTTTTATGTATTTTTGTTATTACTTATGACAAGAGATATCATGATTGTAGTTGGTGTCTAGACTAATTATTGTCTCGCTTGACAGATCAATTTGACAGTATTTCTATCTTCTTTCTTTTAAAAAGTAAATTGTAGAAAATGCACTTTGATCTGACAACAAAACAATTAGATGTACACATAATACGATACGACAAAACACTAACAGTTATTAATTTTGCAATAATCAAGAATTAGGTCAGATGCTGATAAAAATTCCCTTGTGTATATAAACTAGTCATATAAATGAAAATACTGCCAATATTAATTTTAAGATATCATTCTTAGCAATTGAATAGGACATGTTATTGTTGTAGAATTTCCTCTGTAAAAGTAACGTATTTATGCAGCATATGAGTATTAACATTTTGTGGCGTCTTATTTTTATTTATTTATTTATTGTTTCTTGACTAGGACACACAATTATAACCAGTTGGGAATTATCAATAATGGCCTGTGGGATGCTACTTCTCTAACACATGAATGTTTTGCGATGAATTATACATAAACAACGTACATTGGCCTGGATGTATATACATTGGTATCTGTCTCGTGTCAACAGAACATTGCAAGTGATTAAAAGATTAATATTGTCAATGCCACTAATATATTATATTATTGTTTTAGTTGTGGCAAATGGGTAACTATATCATTTAAAATATGGCATATGGAATTGTCCACTGGCCAGTAAAGCGTATTAATCTTATGCTCTAGGCTCTGCCTTCTATCGTTATTTTTAGGAATGATTTTATCCAATCATAGGTCGTCAAATAAATGCAACATCGTACAAATATATTTTTAAAATATGTCTGTCCCATGTCAGCAGAACGTCACGACTCATACATTACAAGATTAATATAACCAGTTGCCGTCATGATAGTATAATAGTTTGCTTTAAGACCATCTGTGCAATCAGTGCCTATCACCACTAATGTTATTAGTTCGAATCCCACTCAGGAAAGGTGTATTCGATACAACATTATCTGACAAAGTTTGTCCGTGACTTGCCTGCTGCAAGAGTGAGAGAGAGAATAGCGGGACAAATATGTCATACATATAAACCGAAAATAACAGCGGATTTGTCCTTTCTCTACAATAAACGCTCCCTTTATGATCGATAACACAATTAACGCACAGAAGGTGATGAACATCCCATTACTAGAGTGCAATTATCAATTTAAAATCTATTTTAATCATGTTTCCCTAAATATGCAGCTGTGAAAACCAAGACAATATGTGAAAATGTATTGCATAATTTCGAAACTTTCTTTAACATTTACGGACACATTAATAACTTGGTTATCTCTAGGGGGAGAGTGTAATCTATAGTAAACATTAACCGTTTTTTCATTAACATGTTAAATCATAACGTCTAAGGTAATGAGAAGAAATTATTTATGTCTTAAAAATTGTAATCGGAAACTATATGTTGTAAGGGATATATTCCATTTACAACTTAGAACAGTTGCAAACAAGAACTGTGTGTTTAAGTGGTACAATCTAGAAAAGTTCGAATACACCAAAGGGTCAATCAATCAAGCTACAACACAAAACCCGTTGCAAATAAAAAGGCAAGACAAACTAAATATAAAAATATCTATCGGTGGTTTGATACTTCGTGATGCATGAATGTTTGAAGATACCAAATGTTTTTTGGGTAATCAAAAGCCAAGCCATAAATCAAAGAGGGACAGACAATATAATGGTCAAATATAAAGGACAAAAGGACAAACAGCGATCTACAAAACAACATATACTGTAACAGAACGTGCATTTTATTTGAATCATTACTAATATAATAATATTAGTTTGACTACGGCTTGGAGAGTTGGTTTTAGCCTTAACATTTCTAATAGATATATTTTATCATTTATCTAATTTTGTTAGAAATTAGAATCAGCCATGCAAACAATGATGATAACATTAATATTTTCATTTGATCAGATTTGTATTTATTCTCATTTTTGTATCTTTGTTTATAGTTGGTACATGTAGTTGTTTCTTTTATATCATTAGAAAAGACATAGCTAGGATGCTGCACGGATCGACCATACCTAGTATGTGTATTAACATATAAACATATATATTTATTATGTAGACATGAACATGATGTATGTAAATTGTCAACTAGGCAACAATAAAAAGTAAAATTGCAACAACAAAAAAACCATGTTTGTTGCATGATAATGTCGTTATCATGTGCAAAAATTGTATGTAAATATTGGAAATGGCGTATATTAAGCATTGTGTGTGGCAATGGCAAACAAACGATTTCTACAATTATCTTGTTACATTCAATGTATAACATGCTGAGTGAAATGATTGTAAGTAGAGTTTGAAGATACCAAAGGGGTAATCAGAACCTGTAAATTGATGAACAGACAAAACAATGACCAAATGATAAAGGACAAACAACGATCTACTAAAAACTACAAAGAAAACTAAATAATGGTCGAGCAATACGAACCCCACTAATAACCGGGGATGAACTCAGGAAGGATAAGAACTTTCAGCTCCACTAGTAGCACCCGTCGTGTTACTCTATAAAGATGTTAAAAATGGAAATCAAACCAGCTTTAAATACAAGTATATGTTTTTTTTTCATTTTTCTGTCTGTTCTTTCCTATATTAGATGGTTCAAGGCTAACAACTTACTAGTATTATGCTTCTTCTATACAAATATGAGTCAAGTTGGTTGGTGTAGTGTTTAGAGGGTGCATCCTTTACACTACCTCTCAAAACATGAACGATTAAATCATCACGATTTTGTCATGCATAATTTGCTTTTTTACACAACATGTCAACCTCATGAGAATGCCATATTTCTTATTACAACATAAAATGAATAATGAATAAATAATGGGTTGTTTTTTTTTGTGTATATGTTTATGATTTATATGGTATTTATTTCTATGGAAAGTCGTCGCTATATGTGACTTCCTTCGTTGTCTTATGAAAAAAAGAACAATAGTCTGACAATTAATACACCATTAATTTAGTAAAACAAAGTTTGCGTATCGTCTACAGCGGTACCTCTCATACGACTGCAATAGTAGGATGGTTATAGCAATTATTGCGTAATTATTTCTCCTTTAAGATGACACAACATTTCACTTCACTTTTTCCTCCCGTGTGATCACCGTACAAGACAAATGAATTATCATTCGTGTTGACTATTGATAATAGTGAAGAATCGTTTTCAAATGAATTAGCACTGAAAAACCCTCCTGAAATTAATTGTTTACAGCTGATAATACATCCTGAAATTGATGCAATAACACTGCCATTCTGGTGTGTGTTGTAACATTAAGAGAAATAGATGACAAGAAGATATAATTATACAATAGAAGAGGTCGATGAATGACAAGTCAAAGGCTTTAACAAGTATCACTTATATTTCCTAAGCTAAACTAATTTATGTATATATCAGAGAGTAGAATAAAGATTTATTTGTTGTGATGTTTTTTTTTCTCGTGCTTATTTAGTTCACATATATTTGTTTTCGTTCTTGCATGAAGCATGTGCATGCACTAATTGATAGTATTGCACCTTGTCATGTTTTCCGTAAACTACAAAGTTTTTAAGATCTACGTTTAAATATTTCATTGCAAAACTATAAATTATGATTTTCAATAATTTTGAATAACTGAAGAAGACAAACCCACAATGCAAACGGTTGTAATAATAGCCCTACAAACGTAGGTTATATGGATGCACTGATTTCAAAATTCTACTGTTTATTCTGGTTTATCGGTTGTTGTGTAACGTCAAGTGAGCGGGTGGCAGTGCAGCTATATACACGACTGGAACCAGTATGCAATCAATAAATCCTGTACGGAGGACGATGACACAGGAAAATAAGTCAGTGGATGACGCTTTCGATTGCCATAGAAATCAAATGGGATATAAAAATGAAGGGGAATCTTGCCTTGTAATGGGACATCAACGACCACTCCATCTATTTCTCATATGTGGAAAGCACATGCAAGAGCGCAAAAGTTCACAAGGAAGGGATACTAAGGCCCATAAAACTAGTTTAATCCCGTCATTTTTGATTGAAATGCCTATTCTAAGCCAGGAAAGTGAGCGATCATGTATGTATTTGTGTGTTAGGGGTATCAATTTTGGAATTATTCCGACAGTGTGGTATTTGTTTGTTTGTTTTTTTTCATTTTATTGCTGGTTAAGAGCTTTCAATTCTTTTTTTATTTGACCTGTAATGAAGAGTGTTATTTGTCCTAACGCTGAGTTCTTTAACTTATTCGCTCTATTCATCCAGATGATTCTCATATGTGTACGGTGTTGCAGTTGGTGAAATTATATCTTTATTTTTTTGATAAGTTGAGGTTCTAGTATGTGTTACTTTAAAGTGATTGTTGTGCTCCACGTACTTATTAAAGGTATATAATTATATTTAACTGTGTCAAATCAAGATGCAAAAATGAATCTCGTATTGTTTTACTTTTCCTTTTTATCTTAAATCAAAACCTCTTGCATACTATTGTTGCATTTTAGTGCCTGTCCCAAGCAAACATGGATTTACAATGTTGTGGTCTCTTTTGCATTGAGTGAGTTCAGTTAAGATAAGGTTAATATTGGTGGAATTGATGATCATCACTGCTGTTTAAACTTCCTCTTCATAACATTGATATTCGACAAGACTGCAAAATATTAAGTAAATGGATTTTAGTGTCAGCTACAAGATCTGAATCATTAGGATATATTATAATAGCTTTGATCACATGAATTCGCGAAATGAGTTCCAAAAATATTTTAGAACATCCCCACTTAATTCGAAAAAAAAAATATTTTCCGCTTTATGCAATAATAGATTGGAACGAAAACGTAGATATCAATTTTTGTACACACAACGCTTTTCTGGAATAATCTTATTTGAAACAACGCCAGTAAGACAAGAGAAGAACTTGGAATGATCTTATTTGAAACAACGCCAGTAAGACAAGAGAAGAACTTGGAATGATCTTATTTGAAACAACGCCAGTAAGACAAGAGAAGAACTTGGAATAATCTTATTTGAAACAACGCCAGTAAGACAAGAGAAGAACTTGGAATGATCTATTGTTATCTTGAATTCCTGATTTTATATTGTCAAACATGTTAAATGTTACATGACAAATCATTACTCTAATTGTGTTGTTGTTTTTTCTCCACTATAGTATTATCTGCCCTACCCATTGCAAGATGTCAATTTTGTCAAGCGATTGATAAAGTAACAACGAGGCTTTTAGTGCAAGTAATATCTGTTGTTGAGCGTCCTTTTCGGAACATGCATGTATTTCTGTAAAGGATTAATGACACTGCATTAGCATTACATGTAAACCTAGCATTTATAACCATAATGGAAGTAATTATCAAAGTAATTAACATCTCTCTAAAGATGTCAGGATCAAAATTACTACATTTGTTTTACGACAATCCTTCTATCTGCTATAAATCCAGAACCGAAGACAAGATTAAATATGTCCCAACATCATTAATAAGTTGCTCTATTGTTCGTGGTATTTTCTTTTCTATCTGTAATGTGGTTGGCGCTGATAGTTGTTCAGCATTTAATACTGTAAGCACATATATAATTTCTATTAAACAATATCTTAAATATGTTTTATTTCAGACTTGTTTGTGACTCGTGGCATGTCGATAGCTTTCTCCGGCCACTCCGGTGTCCACCACCAATACAACTGACCGCCATGATATAATTGAAATACTGTTGTAAAGTGGCCTCCCTATTTCTAAATCAACCCCATTTTGCTCGGTAATTGTAAATGAAAAATTTAATGTCCTATTATCTGTTGGTTTTTGCAGTGCCTGCTCAATTCTTCTACTTATTTTGTTCGCTACTTTCATTGTTGTTTACAAATCATGACGCTTGATACAATGTATGCATAAGTGATGTACTTAACAGTCCTCAATACGTATATACAATGTATTCAGATATGCCCCGGTATACGTTCTACACATAATGTATGGGCCGTCGTGGTCGTGATCGTATGCTAGTTGGATTTGTATCTGCCTATGCAATCAGTGCCTATCATCGCTAACGTTGTGAGTTCAAATCCCGCTCATGGCGAGGTGTACTCGATACAACATTATGTGATAAAATTTGTCAGTGACTTGCGGCAAGTCGATGGTTCTCTCAAACAAAGTTGTCCGCCATGATATATATCGTTGAAAGTGACGTTAAACACCCAAACCCTAATATATATGAAGCAACCACCGTAGGTGACAACTGGGGCAAAACAAAATATACAACAATATAAAATGTAATAAATAAATATTATATAAAGTATGCTTCGCGCCATGATTCGACGTAATTTAAAAGTATATATTTCCTCTTTAATCAATAACAATAATAAAATACCCAAAAATGCTCAGAAAAGCTTCATCGTTCCATTCGGGTGTCATGAGAGCAGTTTGCGGCAATCAAGAACATAATTGATGTTAAAGCTTCCTTATTACAAACTGTATGTAAAATCGGAGAACGTAAAGAGCATCATTAGCAACGATTCTAAAAAAAAATTGTTATATCGAGCTTGTTTCTGTATTTCGAATACATGAAGTCCGTCCGTTGTAAGTCCGTTAATGTAGTTGTTCGCGATCGGGATAGCTTATATTTTCTTTGGTCTTCCCGGTTTGCGATTCTGTCTCTGCCTGACATATGAATGTGTAAGAACTGATCAAATCATTTCACAAGATGCTGCTTTGTACAGAATACAGCTAAGAAAATGAAAATTAGAAGCCACAAATCAAAGGGCAGAACAGAAAACAAGCAATAATCAACAAAACACTACTAAAAAACTAAGTATCCAGCAACACGAAACCCACCAAAAAACACGCAGTAAGCTGTTCCTGCATCTCAATGTAGGATTTGCGAATCTAATTTGTGTTCGCGTGACAAGAGGAAATAAGTACAGATTGAATACAACAAAATGAATTAATTGGTTTATCATTGTAGACGAATTGTTATGCACTACGGCAAAAGTTCGTGGATGCAGCCATTAGGTAGCTGCAATTTGCTGTCAAGTCCCT
Source organism: Gigantidas platifrons (assembly GCA_002080005.1). Lineage (NCBI taxonomy): Eukaryota > Metazoa > Mollusca > Bivalvia > Mytilida > Modiolidae > Gigantidas > Gigantidas platifrons. The sequence goes on along the minus strand of MJUT01042061.1, from coordinate 416,361 downwards.
ATTCTGCCCATATTCAAAATAATTGTTTTGTACTCTATCTATTGATATTCACCAAGTCAATCATATTAAATCAAACATAACTACAATTTCGATATGCTTTGTAAATTTATCTATGATGCTTACAAAAATATGGGCAAACATACTTTGATTTTTTACAAACTCTGTGAAAAAAATATATTAGTACAAATTCCGATGTTTTATTGCTGAAATGAATGGAAGTCTGGAACATTCATTCTCAATTTTATTTATTGCAAAGACGATAAAAAATAAACATATCAATCAAATATAGATGTAGATATAGATCAATGACATATATCATATTACAGGGTGTTTTGATGTTTGACATGCAATTACTGTAACAAATGCAATCTTATCCAATATTGGCTATCTTTTTTACTCCCTTTGGCTCAATTATTCCCAAAGACTTAACTTATTTGTTTATTTCAATCGTTTAGCTTTAAACATACCTATTGAATATTATTTCAGAAACTCCAGAAACGCACTATTCACACTAAATTATATATAGTTATGTTTTAACAACACGGTTATATAAATAGAACACTTAACTAGTGGATACCAGTCGTGAGCTAAGCATTTGACAAAGTTCGTCGAATGAGTTGTTAGTAACAGTAGTGGAGCAGGAAATGCTGAACCTTCCGGAGCACCGGGGTTCATATCCGGTTTTATGTGAGGTTCGTGTTGCTCAATCTGTTATTTCCTTTGTAGTGTTTTAGACATCATTGGTTGTCCTGTTGGTACTTTTTTCTTTTGCCCATTGTATTGTCTGTCCTTATTTGATTTACGGCTTATGCTTACCCCTTTATACATCGATTTCAAAGGTTTGTGATTGTTTTCCTCACCTTCCATATGATTCGTTAGTTATTGGTTGGTAAATTTGCAGCGGTTAATATCTTATGCATATTCAAGATGAGAATATATTCATCAAGATATAAAGCTCTACTCAATAGAAATAAGAGAACGTTTGACTTTTGATTCCATCTAAGATTATGGGGAGTTAGTTACGGATCAAAAATGGTGGATACAACAATACACAGAGCTAACGAATGGGCATCAAGAACCATACCAAACACGGTGATGAAGTAATTGAGGGGTAAACAGTTCCTGTTCAACTGGTGACACTCGTCGTACTACTCCAGATTACATTCTGAAAGAAGGAATAGTATATTCCCCTACATGTATACACATGTCTACATAATGTACATGTAGTGGCGCATGATTTGCCTTAGATATTTGTTCACATAAATGTACAAGAGCAGTATTCAAGAAATTTTCAAAATGCACTAATATGAATCAAATTTTAAATCTAACGAATTATTGATGTGTCAGTGGCCTTTGCCGATCCTTATGTATATTTCTGCAGTTTACTGTACTCGAATCGTGCCTTTGAAATTTCTTACTATGAATAAACTGATTAGTATTCAGAATCATGCATGAATGTATGTTTAAAATGCAATTTGTACTAATCAGTCAGAACATACCGAATATCACTTTCCTATTTTTTGTTTTTTTTTATTTCTTTATTATCTAATTCTGCCTGTTAACAATTATCACCTTGGTCCAGGCTGCCAAGGTGATGAGGTTACATAAAAATATAATTCCTTTTACAATTAAACATTATTTTAGATTTCACAATAAATCACACAATTTTTTTTCACACCAATATATCTATCAACAATACAACCTGTATAAATATATATTATTAAATGCAACATGTATAAATATATTATATAAAAAAAAGATCGAACGACGACGAGAAGATCGTGCGTCAGTTATTTTACTTTCTGCAAAGAATGTGAAAATTTATGTACAATTCTAAAATGTTGACAGGATTAATTCTAATGTAATAAGTAACTTTTTTAATTCAATTTTAGAATAATATTATTTATTTCATTATCAATATTAGGTGAAGTATTATTATAGTATTTTTGTCTGAGAATGAGATTTTCGTTCAGTTCAACTTTAAATATTCTAATTAATGTCGCTGTTTTACATATTATATTCTGGTATTTGATCTTTCCTATGTTTTAAAGTTCAGCGATATCTTTCTTTCCATATATTTGTACATATTTCACAACCACATTAGACATGTACTTGCCATTAATTAAATAATATTACTTATCTCAATTTAATTTGATATACCAACTCATATTCCTATATGAATGCTGGCATGTCTGAAGCTACTAAAGGGGTTATCAGAAGTCGTAAATCCACATTGTTATCGGACCTTCACAAGGCTTTTGGTTATAGCTAAAGCCATTCCTAAAAGTGTCATATTTCAGTTGAAGGAAGGTTAAGCCATCTCGATGTCAAAATACTCATGTACACGTATATAACTGCATCATTCATAATGATTGAAACCTCGCTTCACGGGATTGATATGATTATGCTTTCAAATATAATTAAAACCTACATTTTATAACTACAGAATATTAGGAAACATATTTACTAATGTTGAACTTATTAATGGATACAACAAACAAATAATCCTTAGGGTATCATGCTGTATGACTGGATACCAAATTGTCTGACCGATCTGATTTACAATTAATAAATAGACTTGTTAATGTTGAACATACGTACAGGAGCAGAACACAGTAAAGTGAATGGTTAATAGTTTCATAACAAGGGTAGCGATACCACATTGTGCTTAGTAAAGAGCTGTTAAATGAAAGTTAACGATTTCTCGTTTCTGCAGAGTAGTTGTATATGATGAGTAGGTATAGCGATACCACGTTGTACTGGGCATATAGCTCATAAGAAATAATAACACAACCCCATTGTGCTGGGTAAAGTGTTCCCAATGAAAGGTGGCGAATGAAAATTAACTTCCTAGCTGTTGTGAAGGATATCGTTTACCACATGAAAAACCAATATTGTTGCTTTGATCGACTCGTTTTTCTTCAATTATGACGAACCACACCGATCGTGTAATGCTTAGCGTGGTAGCCGCGTGTGTGGTTGATAATAGGATGGAGCCTCGGTCTGGTCAAACCATCAACTATAAAATTGGTATTTATTTTATTTTTTTTATTTGTTTCTTCAATAGTCAGGGATTTACATTCATATTGGTATTTATTGCTTCTCCCGAGTGGAGAGATATGTCTACACACACACTGTTGTTTCAGTGAACTAACACTATATATACAACTAAAGCGGACATCATCACAATTTCATTGAATGTAACTTGTTCTCGCCATCATATATCTGAAATATTGGTCTTAGGCCTAAAACAACAATCACTTGCACATGTTATGATTATACTACACCCTTATGTTATACTAGCATATACACACCTGTATCCATATTAATTTCGCAACTAAATATTTAGTTTCCTATTTTGATTACATAGATCAATGTATTGCTAATTTTGACTATTCTTTAGTACAAGATCACAGTTGGGATGACCTAGTAGAGCCATGTGCATGCATAACTTTTTATATAAACGACAGAGAAATACGAATGGGTAGTCTACAGATACAGGCAACATTAGATAGAATACCGTATAGCGGGTAAATTACGCGGGTTGCAATTTTCGCGATGTCGATGTAAAAGAGGGGTTTTTAATTTAAGCGAGCATCAAATTTCGCGGTATCGTGTTCCGGGAAAAATAACATAATTGTAATTATTGTATGAATGTTGTGTAAATAACATTCACCTTCTGCAAAACAAAACAAAACTGACAGGAAATACGATATTGATTATAAAATTATCGGTTTCGGGAGCACCTTTAAATTTAAATTATTTACATGTAGTTTGAAACACAAACTTTATAGACAGAATGTATACATCGTACTAAAATGTAATTTAAAATCCAATCTTGTAGATATACATGTACAAAATGTGTTTAATTAGTGCGTTTGTTATTTACGACATGCAATTATAATTATGACATGTTTTTATAGTGATCAACCAACTAATATTGATCTTTTGATTGTTATGGCAATGACAGGTGTAATGAAATTGATAGGAAATATTTGTAACTGTTTACACATAGATGTGAGAGTAGGAAATTACAAAATAAAATGTATTAATATGTTTTATGCATAAGGCCTATATGACATAACTGTGTGCATACCGCTATACCGTATTACATACAATTATTATATATACTGCTGTGGGCACTGGGAAATATGAAATGCAAATATGCTCGTTTTTTTGCAAATATAACCGGTAAAATGCTAATAATTAAACATTACCAGTTATATTAGCGTTTACCAGTTAAATTAGACAATTCCTGTTTATATTTATCATTATCTTGTTATATTTACATTTGTCCTATTAAATTTGCACATTTTTTTTTATATTAGCTAAATCTTTTTATATTTGCGTTTTTCCTTTTAT
>MJUT01042061.1:375210-407582 GCA_002080005.1 Gigantidas platifrons | reverse complement strand
CCCCCCCCCAGCAAGTTAAATGGTCGGTCCCTTAGTGGAAAATTTTATGTACACCACCAAGGCTTGCTTGACCCTTATGGAATATCTGTGTCACAATTGACAACGGACATGTTCCACTTATCGTTAACACTTCCGGGCCCTTTCCTCATTCATGACATCACCGGTTTGTAACTAGATTAAAACGACGTTACGGGTGTCACTAGTGGAGCAGGAACTGCCTACCCTTCCGGGGCACTCGAGTTCACCCCCTCTCCCGGTTTTTATTGGGGTTCGTGTTACTCGATCTTTTGTTTTATATGTATGTTTTCAAGATCGTTGTTTGTCCTTTTGTACTTTTTCTTTGGCAATTGTGTTGTCTGTTCTTCGATGTACGGATTCTGGTTACTCCCTTTGTCATCTTCAAACTCTTCTTACATTGTTTGATTTGATTTTTGATGTTTTAACGCCACTTTCAACAATATTTCAGATATATCAAGGGCGACCAGTTTAAGTGGTGGAGGAAACCCGGAGAGAACCATCGACCATGGACAGGCAACTTGTAAAGTTTATGACTTGTGGCTGCGAGTCGAGTGCACCCTTTTTGTAATTTACAAAGCCAGGTGCGGACCAAAATCAGCCAGGGGTAGCCACAGTTTTGTTAATAATATTGATAAACTTAACAAGTTTAATCAATTTTGGTCTATTTTTGGTAGTCATAAGGTCTCTAAATTTAATCACATTAGGTCTTTGATCTGTTGAATGTTATGACAACTATAGGTGTAATGAATTTTATAGGATAAATATAGGGAGTTAACTCTTACTGAAAACGGACTTCAAATTTAACGAGTTTTAATTTTAGCGTTTCGATCGTACACGCTAATAAAGCGAAAATTGGAGTCCCGCGAATAAAACCCGTTATACGGTACGTAGTACTAAGATTGATTTGATTTTATTTTTGGTGTTTTCACGCCACTTTCAGCAATATTTCAGCTATATCATGGCGACCAGTTTTAATGGAGTACCTGGAGAGAACCACCAACCACGGGCAAGCAACTGGTAAACTTTATCACTTGCGGTTGCGAGTCGAGTGCACCCTTTTTGTACTTTACAAAGCCAGGCGCTAACACACGCCGTATTGATGATAAGCTTTTATGAGTTGTTAGGTAATCCAACTACCTAACTCATTGAGCCACTCGGGCCCTCCGTAGTCCTAAGACAAACAAAACAAACACAACACAGAAAACTATATATACTTTTTGTGTGATTCACTATTCAGTGAAACAAGTTTGAAGATGCCAAAGGGACAAAGAAACCGCAAATCGAAGAATAACAGACAACATAAGGTGGTACCATACACTTCAGGTAAAATTTGATCTGCTCGTTTAATTATCTTTTTTTTTTTGGCAGTGTGTTTGAATATATCCACTGTAATAAATATCAAAATTTTAACAAATTCCAACCAACAGACTCGGAGCTATGCAATCACTAGCCACACAGCAGCTTTTCTCGCTGTGGGTTTGATCACCGAGATGCTTGAAATCTGCATACAAACATCATATGATCAAAACGTTCAACTGATTTTAAAGAGTTATCTCCCAGTAGTGTATGGTACCCCCTTAATTGGAAAATGAAAAAGGATAAAAGGACAAACAACGATCTACAAAACACAACAAAGAAAGCTAAAGATAGAACAGAATGAACCCCACTTAGAACCGGGGGTAAACTCATCTCAACAATATTGCTTATTTTTCCTTTTTGTTGATCATCCTTGGACCTGCTACTTTCTTTGTGAACATCTCTTGCTTGTACATTGTCCAGTGTAAGCCTTGAGGTTAAAACAAACTATATATTTTGTACATGTATGAATTGTGTCAGAAACTCCTGTAAATATAGATAGATAGATATACGTAATATCTTCATTGATATCTCGACGGACTGTTGTATGAAATAAAATATGGTCTAGACGTATTAATCTTGTTTTAAGATTCCATTCACGTTTCGTCCAGTAGTGTAAATTGTGGTTAAAGGACATTATTCATTCTTTGTAGTAATTAACAATCTAACTGTGAAGTGGTACTAAGCATAACGATGTGTTCATTGTACGAGTGACTAATTTCAATGTCATTTCCAGATCTTATAAGCAATTGTAAATGCATAAGCAATGGTGCAAATTGAATATTGTGTTTGACGGGTAAACTATACAGAAGGAAGTACAATTAGATGGACAATTATTTCTATTGTTATGCGACAATGATAACTTAAATGTTTATATATTAAATATATGAATGAACATATTTTGTAGTCTGTTTCCAGGAAGTTCGTAATATAAATTGCTGGTATAATACAATGTAGAAGGTCTTGGTGGGGGAGGGGGGTGCAATTTCAATCATTTAGGAAATAAAAAATATACTGATCCAAAATGACTAAATATCGTCAATCGTTTCGTCCATAAATAAATGATTACCTTCAATTCACATGTTGACTATCTATTTGTTATCGGGCTAATTCACCAAACGTCAACGTCGGATGAAAGCTGTAGTTACTTCACCTTAGTTTATCTTCTATTTTCTATTGAAGTACACTGTCAAGTTTTGGTACGAAATTATTCAATTAGATGTCTGTGATTTTGATAATGTATGTTTTATTACAGCAAAATGTTTTCATAAATGTCACAACAATAAACTATTTATTCCAAGAGTTTACATGTTTATCAATCACAAAATGACACACAGGTACATTTATTTTATATTCACAAGACATACATTACAATTACATCATGTAACAATGTAGAATTACCTACATGGCTACAAACGTTTGTGTTGTCAAAACCTTGCTTACCGCCAAACGGAAATCAAATGGTCATTTTTCGTCGAGCATTTAAATTCGTGGTTTGCTGGCACTCAAGAAAACCACGAAAATTGGTATACCACGAATAAAAATTAATTCACAGTATTCGTGGTGTAATGCCGGGTGTATTATAAAATTACACATTTCTTTAGTTGTTGAAAGACTTTCAGGGTTGAGAATAACTCTAAAGAGATCAGCATCATTTGTTCCTTCTTCCTTTTGAAATAGACCGTTGTAGCTGGTTCTAATATTTTGATATTTTACATATCGTAATAGAAAATGCATTTCATCTTCAACTAATGAGGGACAGAATTGACAAAAACTATCTTCACGTGACGTCCCATTATATCGACCAGTTTCAATAGTAAGAGAATATGCACTGATTCTGAGTTTTGTTAGTAAAGATCTTTTTCCTTTACAGTAGGGAAATGTAAATAGTTTTACAATTGAAATTTGGTAAAAAAATATTACTGTAAAAAGAAAGTTTGCCAGTATTAGTTTTCTTGATATTTTCTATTTGGTTAGTCAGTTTAAGACTTCACTGTTGTGTCATTAAGATTAGATTTTGGAAATGTTGCGATGATATTTTTATTTGTTTTTTTGTTTCATGAGTAGAAGCCCTTCTTTATTCAAATGACTTATCACCGTTGGGCATTTTAGTTATCTTCATGACGGGAACACGATTAATGTAAAACGGAAGGGGCAGGGTAGACCTATTCAGGGATGTTTTAATTATCGCCAGCATTGTGGGAGTGATGGGCACTAACGACAACTCATAACACACATTTCCTCTTTAGGGGCTGTTGTACGTGGCATTCATGTCCATCCCTTCAAAATAACCATCGATGTGTAGTTGAGAGGAATTGAACACAATATTGGGGACGCACTATGTCATATGCTATGCCCAGAATTTCCCTCGGGATTTAAAAGAAATTGATCCTTTTAGTTTAAACATATTTTATTTGTGCAAACAGACAAAATGGATAAGACACAAGTTACACAAACTTATGAAGTCTTCTCCGATTTACAATTTTAACTATATATTTCATATATTGATCCTTCATATGTACCTTAAGCAGTTATGTGAAGTTGTGTAATTATTTAGTATGAACTGACGTTGAGTGTTTTCACCTCCATTAGAACAATGTCAACACATTAAAAGAATTAATATTAGATAATTTACGATAAAATCTTTTTGATTTCAATAAATCGTGATAGAAATCAGGTTTCATAAACATGTAGAATTTTAAATTATTCAGTACATTACCATTATCCTCGACTTTTGATGATAATCTAATAGAGCCTTAATACCTTTTAGTTAAATACATAATTAAATATCAGTTATTGGGTTTTAATAACATCTCATACCATTTAATATGGTTTTCAAACATTTAGTAACACCATTTGACATTAACTGCTTGATGAGTGAAAATGGATGTTTAAGAGCTTAGTAAAAACTTCAATAGTATTTGATAGATTAATATTGAGTGCGAATGAGGGCCTCGTATGTCGAAATATTCATTTTGTCATTTGGCTTAGCTTAGCGAAATACATTTGTATAATTTATTTTATCATATAGTAATAAATATTTTCCTATTAATTTCAATGGAAAATAATCGTGCAATCTATCCTTGTATTTGCATGCTAAGCTTAAAATGTATATTGCACTAGTTCAAATATGAATATTTGAAGTAGTTCAATATTCCATTCAAATATAATCAAATACACAATATTTATATAAAACATGTTTTAGGCATAAACTATTTATTACTTAAGAATTGAATGCATTCTTTTGAAGTTTCATTGGGATATGAAAGCGTTGACCGAAGTACATTTTCAATGAAGCGCGGTAAAAGAGACGTTTTAACTCAACATAATTGTCTGGTGTAGATAATTTTCGAACAAGACACAGGATCTAAGACATGTTTACGTTCTATAGATTATCATAATATAATGTACTTATTCACAAACTAATGTCATAGGCATGTGTAATGTGTGACAATCTAAAACACACGACTTAAGATCTAGGGGTTAGGGTTATGGTGTTTAACACCACTTTCAACAGTATTTCAGTTATATTTTGGCGGTCAGTTTTATTGGTGGAGGAAACCGGAGTACCCAGAGAAAACCACCCACTCGTCGCAATTCACTTACAAACTTTATCACATAATGTTTTATCTGATACACTTATGATGATATTGCGATAGGCACTGAGTACATAAGTAGGTGTAAATCCAACTACCATACGATCACGACCACGTCGGCCCCAGATTTAAGTCATTCTATTAACTAAGTTAATACAAGGAACAGGAGGTACAGATCTTTCATAAAAATGTAACTAATAAAAACGTAGATATCACATTTAGCGCGCACGACCAATATATAACGTTATTATATGACTATAAATATTTCTTTTATCTGATTGGCTGACGTCCCTAGAAACGTTCTTGGATAAAACGTTATATTCACCTCACGCGACATAATGCGCGGTGAATATAACATTCCAACGTCTTGCGCCATACGAAACCAAAGAAAACGTCGTGATAAAAGCTTATTTTAAGGGTAAAATCAACATATGAAATGTATCATATAATAAAACAATCAATGACTTTCAATTCGGTGGATACCAGGATTTATTAACCCAAGAATAATATATTTACCTCGGCCCTAAGGGGCCTCGGTAAATATAATATTCTTGGGTTAATAAATCCTTGTATCCACCTCATTAAAAGTCATTAATTGTATATTAACATTTCTTCATAATTGACACCTACTTTGTGACGACAAACTTTTACGTTGCAAGTGGTTGTGGTGTCAAACTCGTAAAGCAACTCTAGGGGTATTATAAATGGTATGTTTATGATAATCTTGTAAATGCCACAAGATGTTTATTTATAATAGTACATGGTGATTGTTCGCTTGAATTGTAGCTATACTATTCCTTGGAATAGTGCTGAAAAGAGTTTGACGTCATGATATTTTTACGATACATAAAGAACTAATAATAAAAAAAAAAACCCAATGGAACTACTAGACACATCAATAACATATATTTTATCTATTAAACATTTTGACAAGATAGATGAAAATGTATGATGGCTCTTGTGAATACTTGTAAATTGATGAAAATAAAAAAGACCCACTAACATCATAAATCAACAGTCCTTATTAATTATTCTCTTCTTATCTACTGTCAAATCCCGATATTTCATCAAAAATTAAACAAAATCTTCAAACGTGTCAAGAATAAGATGTAATCTTTTCTTCTAGAGCTTATTAATTTTTCCTATTTGTTTCTTCTGTCAGCAAATTATTATTGTTCTCAATTCTCAATCAGTCTATATTTGTATTAAAACATTTTCTAAATTGTAGTCATATTTTTTAGTAAACTTTTGTTGGCAGTTTATATTTCCCAAAATGATGTCAATTTTATACTGTGAGCGTAAAATATAATATTTTTTATTGCTTTAATGATCAAATGGATATATTATAAAGTGTTTATTATAATTAAAATCACTGAATACAGATGAATCATATGTGTTGGCTCCTGTTGGTAGACAACAAATTGCACACTACATAACGCCAAACCTAAGCATTGCTTTAATCAATGATAACGTAAGCATCACGCATTGTCATCGGTGTACCTTTGTAGGCATTCTTTTTCAACTCTGTCCTTTACAGTACAACTTGAACAGTCCAACCTTCTTCTTTTCTGTTAGATCTATAGCAATGCTAAGACTAAGTACTTGTATTTATATTGTGTCTCTATTGTTTCTTTCATTACAAGCGCAGCATAGTTGAAATGCTGACCACTCAATGTTATTAAAAACAACCAATTATGTCTTCAATACACCATAAAACGGCAATTAGAAAGTTGGACTTTTTATGATGTTATTCGTTGCGATGAACACAGTCGATGGTCCCATGGTGATGTTAAAGCAGAGAAGATAAAGAGAACATTATATATCGATAATATTATGTTAGGTGTAAGAAACCAATTAAGATAATGCCCATGCCAAAGACAAGGAGCTGTTTACTATGTTTTTTGTACTATATATAATGTTTGTTATCGTCTTTTTTTTCTTAAAGGGCTACTTAACGTTAAGGTCATATAGATGATACAATAATATAATGGATACTTTCCGTATCTAGATGTTGTCACAGTGGTTGGGTACATTTATGAATAGATTTGCAATCATTATTATATATTGATATTTATTCATTCAAATCGAAACCATTCATGACGACATTCACATACATGTATAGACAACACACGTACAGAACGTTCTCGGCAAATATAAAATTTATTTGTACGAGCTTTAGCAACAGGTAGAATAGCGAATCTACTCCAAGCTTTTCTGTCCTGTTTCTCAGCGAGTGCTAATGAATTTGATATTTTCAGACAATGTACGTATATTAAATTTATCCTGCAATGTCAATAACCTCTAAAACAACTGCCAAATTGTCTAAAAAGAGCAGAAACAAAAACCGTTCTAATCGTTTTTGATTGTGTCCTCTTTGATGTCCGCGTTAATACTGTAACAATCTCTTACCGTCGCTCAACATAAATCAGGTACCAGAAAAATGATATATTGTGATCGTATATAACAAATATGTATTCTAGTCGATGCAATTTGACTACTAAAATAAAACCAGTACAGGATGAAAAGTATTAACATGGGAGATATCAATGAAAACGTAGATATATTAATTTAGCCGACTTTGGCTGCCCTTTCGTTGTTTTGCTCCCAAACACTTCTGAATTATTTAGCTTTCCCATCTTTCTATTTTGAGCGTACGTGATGACGGTTATACCAGAAACGCGTCTTGCGCACTAAACGTTTGATATCTACGTTGTTTTTAGTGGGGACGATATATTTTTGGAATAACCTTTATCAGGTACGCCGAAAGTAAAAAAATTGGAGAGCCAACTATAATAAAAGTATTTGTGCGCAAGGGGGCCAAATAAAATAAAAGTATTTGTGCGCAAGTAGGCCAAATAGCTAATAAACCATGTCAGTGTCGCAGATTCGACTACTGGGTGGGCGATAGCATCGGAAACCATAAGTCCACCGACAGAGTTATCAACACAGTGATAGCAATAGAAATGTGCACATCGTAATCATTCATACAGTATAATCAAATATCTTTTTATTTATTATCATTTTGTCGGTCATTTTAATTAATTTGAGCTTTGCAACATATATACAGCTTGGGTCTAGCACAAAAGCCCACCGGATAGAAGCCCCCCGACAAAAAGCCCCCCAATAATAAAAAGTATAAGTTAATGCTTTTGTACGGGGGGGGGGGCGTTTGTCCTGTTCCCATGTGGCTTTAATTTACACTTGCTTTATTCATCGCATCAGTGGTGTATTGGCTAGCGTGATCTCCTCGAGTGTTGTAGATCGTGAATTCGAGTCCCGATCGGGTCAAATCAAAGACTATGAAATTGGTATATGTTGTTTATCCGCTAAATACGCAGCATTGGGGAGAAAGAGCAAATACTGTGTGGTTCAGAATCAGGATAATGTGTCCGAATTGGGCGTCATGTATATCCGCGGCCTCTTGTTTCATTGAGCTAGCGCGTGTTGGTCTAGTACAAAGCGAACATCATCATCATTTCATTGAAAATTAACTTGTTCTCGCCATGATATAGCTGAAACATTGCTGAGTTGGCGTTAAACAACAATCACCCACCTCTTTCCTTATCTTACATAATGTATCTCTATGGGTTGTCATCAAGCAAAATATATAAAACAGCAATGATCGTTGGGTAATATATAAATGTTTTATAATGTAATGAAGCACACAGCAATGATCATTGGGTAATATATAAATGTTTTATAATGTAATGAAGCACTCCTGGCTTACAGATCGTTCTGGGTATCTCAGATTGTTAATATTATAAATATTTTAGTACTATTGATGCTTTGTCGTGTAAATGTCTTTATAATTCATACTCTTACATAATTGCTATTAAATTAAGGTCATATCCTGAAAATAAAGCAAGGAAACAAACCTTAATTATTTGGTACAAGATTGAATATCTCTTCGTTGGCATTTCCTGGATATATAATTTCATTTCATGTTTATTGCTTGTGCAGGTCTTTTATATTACCTAAGAGATTGTCTAATATAAAAGCAATGAAATAAGAATATTAACTGTTGCAAGCTCTTTGGTACAATATGACATTTTGCATGAATTCTGATAATTGCTATATGATGTATTTAGCAGTAAGAATGACACACTGTTGGAATGTATTGTTTGAAGAATAAAAAGGAAATACAAGTAATTATCTCATACAGTATGCATTGATCCAACACATACAATTACCATCTCCGACATGTTTCGTCTTCATAACATACAAGATATTTTGTTCTTTGCAAAAAAACATATATATGCAAGTTTTAAACTTAAATTTGGTTCATATACCAATGTGAACTCCATATTGATTGCTGTTATCGACATGTAAACATTATTTCATCTATAGTCATCAGGAAAGCAACATTACACAACGATTTGGTATGTAAACAGAAACACCATTTTATATCAGATCTTTGCAAATTAATTTTTTATTGTATTCAAAATCTGTACAGTGGTAATAAAAAATTAATAATTTTAACAATGCATGTAGTAGTTAATGGAAATATCGATAGCCTTGATTTAATAGAAAATAAATACAACAAATTGAGCGAAAACTAATAGACTTCATGAACAAAAATACAGTATGTATTCTTAGATTACATACATATATATTACATACTGTATATTTAAGCTATATATAAGAATTAGGATCAGGACTACGTTTATGGTGTTTAATGCCACTTCAGTTGTATTATGGAGGAAACCAGTGAAAATCACCTACCTGTCGCAAGTCACTGAAAAGGTTTATCATCAAATGTTGTATCGAATACACCTCGCCATGAACGAGATTGGAACTCACAACTTTAGTTGTGATAGGTACTGATTGTACGGGTAGTTGTAAATCAAACTACCATACGATCACAACCACGACTGCCTCCTTTTGTAAAATTAGAAAATTTGGAAAATGGAACGCCAAACGCCATCACATAATTGGGTGCGACCTTACCCACCTCCGTAAACACAGACTAGGTACCGTCTTTCTTCAGAGTGTGTTGTCGTATTTGTACTATTAGACATATAAGAATAGAAATAATTCATATAATATGAACAAATACTATTGCGATGTAAAGATAAGCAAGGTCGTTTAAATGATACAGTCTTTATGTATATCTAGTTTATATCCTTTCAGCTAAGAACGTATATCAAAAATTAAAACGATGTAATAAGATATATTTAAATGCACAAATGTATGGGTTCCCCTTATTGGAAACCATCATCAAATGCTGTCAATTATATCTAATCAAATTGCGAAGTGATACTGCATCACAGTTAATGCAATATGTTAAATGTCAGAAGTAAATATCCAACGTGTCTTTTGGAATATGACTAAATAACTTCCTAGCGAAAATTAATAAATTTTTTTTAACAAATTGAGCTATTATATTATAGAAAAAAATTGAAAAGAAACGATTTTTGTGTCAACTTATCTTTTCTTTTTTCAGTAAATTGTTTACTTTGAGTTCATTTCAAGAGTCTTTGGTTGTTTTATACTCTCTACGAACAATCACAAAGCCATAGCGAGATGACAATTGGCTTGAGAATAAATTCATTTAAAGTTGACCATTGTTTCTTTATTATGTTATTTGTAAGTACGCCGCTCCATTGCATATTTCTTTGTCGATGTAGTAATGGAAAGACGGCGAGTATTGTTTGTGCTACTTTATTGGCAATCGACATTATACGTTTTCACTACTGAAAAGTCGGATATGGGGATTTAGAGGACAATTGCACCTGTTAAACAGTGAGTTGCGAGCCGAACAGTTTAACACTAGGTTCAACTGACCTCCAAAGTGCCATATACAACTTTTCGGGACTTATAACATTTTTATCTTAACCTTCAAATACTAAGTCCTAATGAAAAAGAAAAATATGTGCATGGCAAGATGGTGTAAATGACAGACCTATCGATTTTCTTCTTGACCTAAATACACAGCACGTTGTCCAGCGTATTCGTCTTCTATTTTTAGTTTTTGTAAATTTGTAAACGAAAGGTTGGGTATAAACGAAGGGTAGCTGTTGGCCAATCAGCATTCTCCTTTTAGTGGGAATGTAAGATAAAACAAGTTACCATCTATTTATCTACGATATACTCATTTAAATATATGAGCAAGTGAATAACAGAGGTAGTGCTCTTTACTTGCTTTATACAAATCTTACTTATACTGATAATAAACAATCGGATTTGATTTGATTTTTGGTGTTTTAGCGCAACTTTCAACACTATTTCAGCTATATGATGGCGACCAGTTTTAATGGTGGGGGAAGCAGGAGAGAACCACCGACCATGGGCAAGCAACTGATAAACTTTATCTTTTGCGGCTGCGAGTCGAGTGCACCTTTTTTGTAATTTACAAAGCCGGGCGCGAACTCACACTGTATTGGTGATATGCTTGTATGAGTTGTTAGATCCAACGACCTAACTCATTGAGCCACCATAAACAATCGGAATAACTACAGTAAACAAACATAAAAACGATATTAGTTTAACATTATGAATTAAAACATCGGTAGATATCTCTACTCATGCGACATACATCTTCCCAATCTTGATTTATGCATTATAAACTTGCTTCTCGATATCAACAGAGCTCAAATACCGCTTGTGTTACGCTAAGCAACATCTCTATCAGTTGCAATACAGAATGTATATTCAGTGGCTTCTATCTAAAATGAATGTTATCTCTGTCATCCAAGTCAGTGCAAACAAATCCCATGACAAACTTTTCAACAGTAATCACCATAGTGAGACGTCTCATCACTTCCATCTGATTCAAATTTAAAAATATAACCTCATTATAAGTCATTAACAGGCAAACTTCATGTGATGGCATCACGACTGTTTGGGGTAGATGTTTTAATGGATTTTTATATTAAATTTAAAACAAAAAACAACGGGTCAATTGATTTTAGAAATATTCATGAATGATCCACAAGGTATATTGATTTGTGTTAATGAATTTATTTCTCTCATGAATCTGAATGCAAATGCAGTCAGTATCTAGGGTCGTCCACTGATTGTTGAAACTAAATTGATGGCCATGCAGCATTCTCCTTTCAGAGGAAAAGTATGATAAAACAAGTTGCCACCTTAATATATCTACAACATACTAAATAAAATATATGTGGAAGTTATATAACTAAGATAGCGGTGTCTACCATCTTTGTACAAATCATATTGATACTGATCTTAAATCCAGAAACTGTATGAGGAACGGTATTATTGATTTTTATTTCGAAGTTGCTTACTGGAAAATGATAAACAATCGAAATAACTGCAGTAAACAAAAAATCGATAATTGTTCAACAATATAAATCTAAACATCGGCCGATATATCTACCCCATCGACATAAATGTTTTCCATATTGATTTATTTATCATAAACCTGTTTCTTGATATCAACATAGGTCAGAAATCGATCATTTTACGTTAAACATCAATCTGTCAGTTGCGATATACAATGTATATTAAATTGTGCATATCTAAAATGACTGTTATCTCTTCCATTTAACGCCAACAGAGTACAAACAAAACTCATGGCATACTGTTTAACAGTAATCACCATAGGGACGCATCTCATCATTTCTATCTGGTTCAATTTGTACATATAGCTTCATTATAAGTCATTATCAGCCAACTTCATTTGATGGCATCACGATTGTTGGGGTAAATGTATTGATGGATTTCTTTTTATTAATTATATAAAACATCTCAATTGATTTTTAGAAATATAAATGATCCACAGGATAGATTGATTTGTGTTAATGAATTTATTTCTCTCAGATATATGACATGAATCTGAATGCAAATATAGTCAGTCTCTAGATTCCTTTGGGAAAATATGGGTAGGTTTGAACACGATAGTGGTTGTGTATTCTTCTTCGTTTTGCCTTATGTATGTCAAGAATGTGCATTGTACTCTGATTGCTGTAAAGGACCCCTTGACTTTCTATTTTTATATAAAATAATCATAGTTATAGTTTCGCTGATTTTTGGGTTTACTGTTCACGGTCAACTACAGACTAAAATGGGGGTTTGTTGTTTCTCAGCTATGCGTGCATCATGACGGGGTAAGAGCAAATATTAGTTTGCTCGCAATCGGGATAATGTGTCCGGGTAGAACGACATGTAGATTAATGTTTCAGTGAGGTATCACAATCAAACAAACATCTGAGCGTATTGGTCTACTACAAAATCGAGATCATCACAATCTCAAAATAAAGTATGAAATAGTTGAAATAAAATGCTAGCCTGCCGTTAAACAATAATCACTCAATCGACTTTTTTACATTTATTATCGATATAATTGGATAAGATATATCTTCATATCCCATTAACTGGTTTAATCCCGCCTCTCACAAGCCAGGGCATGGATTTCCAATGGCATAGGTCGTGATCTTCTTTTATTTAGTGAGTGGAGGTTTGAGGTGATGTTTCGTTTTGTAGATATTTGTGAAATTGTTGACCATCACTTTCTGTACATAATAGCATGTCTCCAATGTAATTGATTGAATTTTATTAAAACATTGTCTTAAAGACTTCCTTAAACGTCGGAACTCCCGGATCGTGATAGCAAATGCATTATTTCATTAGTTTGCAAAAGATAAAGCGATAGTTGAAATACACGTACCTAATAAATTATTTGGTACCGTTTTCCCATTAACCCTTTCGTAATTACTTCTCACAAAATGAGAGTTAAATAATGTTGAACATGACACTGACATTATTTCATTAGTATAAATCGAACAACGAGAACAAACAATTTATATGTTAATCACGCAACATACAACTGTACAAATAGTTTCTACCAACGCAGATCAGGAGAGTATGATTTAGACCGATTCAATTCTTTAATTTAATTAATTTTTAGCATATTTTATGTTGAAATATAACAAATGGATCAAGTATTGGTTAAGTTGACGTCATCACTTTGAACGTTTTATGGTCGCCATCATGACTTGGTTGAACGTTATGGAATATCTGTGTCACAAATTACCACGGATATGTTCCACTTGTCGTAAACATTTGCCGGTCCTTAAAAAGATTCCAGGGCTATAAAAAGATTCGCCTTATTCGATCTCTTAAAAAGTTTATATTCCGATATCAAGATCTTGTCGAAATATATTCTGTCTCTGCAAATACAATGGTAAAAGATACATTTTCATATAGTGAAAATGTATAAAGATAAGGATTTGGTATACGTGGTTCACATTGTCAAAAATATTTTTTGTGAATGTGTGACGTAAAAATGCTTTTGACATTTATTGTCGTAATTAAAATACTTCAAAGGACTCATAGTTATTAATGGTGATGGTTCACGAGATATATTAGATACCGTCCTAACTGAATTTAGTACTGTTTGACTACTATTTTACCTATTTTTTCCAGTATTGTTATAAATGCTGTTTTAGTGACAACCGGAACTTTTGAACTGTCATGGAAGCGAGAGGTTGGCGCCGTAAAATCTGATTCAATCCACCATTTCTTTAGAAATGCCTGTACCAAGTCAGGGCCATTGCGGTTTCCCAGTTTCCCGGTTGTTGACTGATTTTGTCTGTTTATTGATTTATGAGTTTTGAATTTCCCTTTGGAAGATTGCTTTGTGTTCGGTAATTTTGTTATTACCCTTATTTTCTCATTCATGACTTATCACCGGGTTTGTAACTAGATTAACACGACGAGTGACACTGGTGGAGTAGGAACTGCTTACCCTTCCGGAGCACCTGTGTTCACCCCCGGTTTTTAGTGGGGTTCATGTTACTCGATCTTTAGTTTTATGTCATGTTTTGTAGATCATTGTTTGTCCTTTTGTCCATTTTCGTTTGTCCGTGTGATGTCTGTCCTTCAATTTACGGATTCTGATTATCACTTTGGTATCTTCAAACTCTTTTTACTAATGACGTCTCTAAAATAATGGTTGATATCCATGGCAATAAAACAGTATGTCTCACCTGGTCAGGCGTAATCGTGTCGATCACAGTCACTACATTATCCCTACTCTGACATTATTTGACCCTGATCATGCTAGTCGATAGCCTAGGAATGAATTGTGATTGGTCCTCATGACGGTTTGTCCTAGTTTTAACAGACACGACAGCTATTATGACTGCATTGAAACTTCAACTCACTACGATTTACGGAAATCATAGGAAATAAATGTCCCTTATGATTGGTCCTCAAGGAAGGTTGTCCTAGTTTTCACATATCCGATATCAGATATAGCTACAATGAAATTTAAACTGACGGATATTATAAAAATAATAAAGTTCTCTTCAAACTGAACATTTACATCAATAATCAATGAATGATCTTTAAAGAATTGACCCATTTGGACTTAAATCCGACATTAAATATGATAACTCAAAGCGCTAAATTCTGTTTGCTGCTTAGCAAATATGTAAACAGAATACTACCTGCATCTTTGTAAGATGCAATATGCTGCTACTTAGCTAAATACTATCTGATGCTTGACAAAATATGGCATTTTACATGATATTTAGCATGCATAACACAAACTTTCTCAATTAATGTTCCTTGTTTTATTTAGCATCAAATTCTAACGAAAATTGCCTTGTAAAAATATGAAGAGATTTGAAGACAGCTGCTATGCATTCCTATTTTCAAATTTATATTCGGTTTGACTTACTTTATTCTGTTCAGAATAGCGATAAATTTTAATTTGAGATACATGTAGGTTTTTGACGATTCTGTATGTCTTCAACTGTAGCATGGTATTTTATCTGTGTTCAATCATATATATATATACAATCTTTTCTGGCAATTGTACTGTTGATGGATATCATTTGATATCTATAGGTAAACAAAATAATTTTCAATTTGGTCAATAAAAATATGTCAATTTGATTCCATAATCATAAACTCCAGTGTATAAATACCAAGACAGAAACAAACAACAGAAACATATGATTGTCAATTTCGGGTATATTTCGTGTTTATGTCATTTAAGCATCTCTTTGAACCAGATTCAAAACAAGAGTTTTAGTGTTGTGCCTTTATCTTTCATTTCATTCCTCAGAAGATTGTTAAGATGTGTTTATGAAATGTTTATAGAATACCACACAGAAAGATCATCATGTGGTTGCATGTGTTATTTACATTTAAAATATATCACTTTGATAATAAGCTAAACTTGAATACCTGACAAACAGCCTCATAGAATAATCATCGTTGTTTTTTTCTTAAGATTGTTATTTAAATATATATCTTTTCGCTATAATATTTCAACACATTATATACTTTGTTATTGTTCTAGTGGTGAATACATATATCATGTACATGGTAACAGAAAGACTGCAGAAACATTACACTTATAAAAAGTGGCGGGTTAATCTAGTTTATGAACCAATATTTCCGCTCTTAGTGTAATAATGCGTTCATGCAGGTGTTCTCTGCATGTGAGGAAAATGCTAACCATCACATATAATTGGGTGAGCAGCGTTTTTATAAAGAACACTGAGTCTGAATGTTACGTTACATTTTGACACTATCTATTGGCTCATTGGTTGAAATAATAATTCGTTTGTAAGCCTAGCATGAATATTCAATAAACGACTTTGAGAATATATTTGTTTTTAGAGAAAATCACCCCTGAATGTTGATGGATACACTTCCGCAGATAAATTATAAAGAAACGAAGGCAAACTATTTGATTGAAATAATAATATTACATAAGAAGAGTTTGAGGATACCAAAAGGGTAATCAGGCAATACAATGGCCTAATGAAAAAAGGACAAAGAAACAATCAATGATCGGGTGTGAACTCAGGTGTTCCGGAAGGGTAGGCTGTTCCTGTTCCACATGTGGCAATCTTGCACTTAGTAACACATAGTAACAAAACAACTGACACAACTGATTACGTAACATTATAGGTAGTAAAAAATGGTGTGCTTTTTTATGTATTTTAATTGCTGTTATATGTATACTGTTGCACCATCCGTGGTACAATTTACAGGTTCTTAATCATTGATCAAAATATATATGATTGATTGCCTTTGACAATAAGGAAACTGATTACTGTACAACAAATAGCTAACAAGATGTTCCACATGTAGCTGCTGACGCAATAGTTTGAACTACTATTTGATGTCTATGATGTGTGTACGGTTACTTTAAAGATATTCCAAATAAAAAGCACGCAATAGTTATCTATATGTCCATTTCTAAGACTGTTTTCTTTACAAAACGAATGAACGCGCTTTGAACCCGGTACATAGTTTTCCTCAAAATCCTCGATACTCGATTTCATAAATCAACATTCCACTGCTCAACTAACTGTTTCCCGTTTGAACATGACAAATTTCAAGACCTACATGGTTTGTATTAAAAAGGAACCCCAATAGATATCGATTTTAGTGTGCATGAAACGTTTCTGGAATGACCTTCAGCAGATAGGTTCGTAGCCAAAAGTTTGGAAAAAAACCAAATGATTTAAAAGAACAAGTAAACCAAAGGACCTAAACATCGGATAAGGTTAGCTATGCATGAAGGAGGAGAACCTGTTAGAAACTTTTAGTAATAAAAACAATTTTTAGGACTTGCGACTTGATATACGTCAATAATGGTATCTCGGGAACCTGGTATGACTTCCGGGTTTTATGGGAATTCATCTTGTTCGATCTTGTTTATATTATATATATATTATTTTTTCGTTTGTTTCCTCTTCCCTTTGTGTTTGTGATGTGCGTTAGTTTATTTCACATAATTTGCTAAGACTTCTATCTTTGTCTACACCAATTGAACTTGTAATAAAACTTGTAACAACGACAATTCCTGAAAACAATTATATAGCTGGTGGAAGTTGTCGTTTACGTGCAAAACGTTTGACATTTCTAATACACCTTACACTTATCTGCGTCCCACCCTAGGGGTGAGTTGTGTTTAAATTCCGTCTCATGAACCTGTTGTTCGGGATGAAATGATTTACACTGTGAAAATCTCCAACAAACTATAAATATAATTATTTCTTAATCAATAATAAAAATATAATAGCTATCATATTTTTGTTATATTCCGCTAAGTTTCTACTCTGATGCGAGCAGTATTGTCATGTAGTTCATAATATAAAACAAAGATCGTTTCAACATTACAGCTGCATAAAAAATACGACGTCTTAAAACTGTCTGGGAAGCAATAATACACGTAAGATTGATATTTGTATTTCTTAGATAAGATTGACATTTCTTGTAATGAAATCGTAACATAACGGATATCATGCATGCTAGAGTATATTTGAACAATTGAACAATACAATCAGCAGTAGATATTACAAACAAAGCTGTAAATGTCTTATAATATGATTTCCTTCTAACCCGCACTGTCATGCTTTACAAGATGATGTAGCAGCGTATGGCAATGAATCACTGCTCATGTAATTTGATCAAGTAAAACAATGTAAATACAAAAAAAAAAGAAAAAAGAACAAAGATTAACACAATATCACAATCCGCAATCAATGGTCATAGACACACAAATTGCAAATCAAAACAAAAATCAAACATAACGATCTACACTCGACCTTGAGGGAGATTGATTGAGAGCTGGGATTAGGTTTGAGATCTGATCTATCGGCTTAGCCCCTCCACATGTTGCGAGTGTTACAAGCTAGAACCTGGATTTCTATGTTTTATGAATTGAGGAAAGAAGTCTTGTTCGATTTGTTGATATTGTTGGAATTGTTAACCATCTCGGTTCAAACATGGCAGGGACTACACAAAATAGTCCTTATAGCAGCTGTAATTCACCTACTCTTCTTCGGTATAATACTCGTCAACTTGATACGCGCTGGGTAGTTTTGTATGTAGAGAACTGAGAACCGCAGCAATTTGCTGGATCTTGCGAGATAGATTTTTTCCGTCAAAATTAAAGACTTGTTCACGCAAATCAGAACAATATCGATCATTGTTAATTCTAAGCATTGCAAATTCATATTTTTGTGGAGTATGCATGACGAATAGAATTAACATATGTAATAAATCATGGCTAAAAAGTAATAAATTCTACAAGATAGGACCTGCGTTTCGGCCATGTGGAACGCAAGTAAAACACTGGATTTTAGTGACTGCTTCGGGATTGTAAATGATGTATTTATTGAACTATTGAGCAGAAACACATGTATTGTAGTTGTTTCTGCCCCTCTCCACCGTAGCCAGCAAGGCAAAGTTACCCTACCTATCAAATATTTCCAAAGACCATCCCATTGTTATCTTTTAACTGCTGATTTGCGGACTCCCCTCTTGATAATGCATGTTTGTAGTTGACATAGACACTCTTGACTTATCTTTAGTTCTCGTCCTGAATATGCAAGATTTATTTGGCACAGGAAGTTGAACAAGATTATTCCTCTCAATCGATCATTTTGTTTTGCTTTGTTCACTTATATCACTCTCTTATTTAGCCTTGGAGGACGCAACAAATAAATAGTCTCACAATGTGATTTGTATCATGCCATCGTTGTTCTTTGTCTCACTCATTAACCATCAATATGGTAGTTGGATTTATAACTACATATGCAATCAGTGCCTATCACCACTAATGTTGTGAGTTAGAATCCCATTCAGACGAGATGTACTCGATACATCATTATGTGATAAATTTTGCCAGTGACTTGCGGCAGATTGGTGGTTTTTCTGGGAACTCCAGTTTCCTGTATAAAAATAACCGACATTATATAGGTGAAATATTGTAGAAAGTGGCGTTAAACACCATAACCCTACCCTTAGACATTTCTCTGTCCGCAAAATGTAAATTTATTCGTTATTTAACATTGCATTTCAAGTGCTAAATGCATTTACTAAACATTCATTAACTTTCTCAAATAGCTTTGATAGCCGATCAATGCGTGTTATCCTCAGGGTAGAACATTACATGGTATATATCATTATATAAGAGAAACTAAAACTAAACAGCGTCTGTAAAATCGTTCATGAAATTGTTACTTATGACCCTAGTTGTGTAAGAAGTCTACAATTTCCTACAACAAATCAAATTAGTATCTACAATATCGATGTTTTGCAAAAAGAGCAGAATAGTTTAGCTGTAATTGTAGCTATGTTTGAGTCTATTATTTGTAATAAAAAGTGAAAACTAGTATCACGTATCTTTTAATGCATTTCAGCTTGAATCATTAAACAGTATTTTAGAATCAACAAATTACATGTATGTGCTATTTAATAATTTATTTTGTGTTTTATCGCAGACACGACAGAACACAGATATGGATAATATTTCTACATTGTGGGAACATTTTTAATTTATTTTTATGAGCGTTATCAACAGGTGGGAAAACGAGCTTTTCTGCCCTGTTTCGCAGCGAGTGCAAACGACGTACATATATTGTGCTTTAATACAATATCATAAATCACAAAAAAACTGCCAGATTGTCAAAGAAGAGAAAGTACAAGCCTCGTTCTGATCGTTTTTATGGTGTTCACTGTAATGTCGGCGATTATACTGTTGCCGTTTCTTACCGTCGTTCAACATGAATCATGTACAAAAAAAGTTATATGTTGGTCAGTGGCTGTACACTCTTGCTCATGAATATGTGATATTTTAATTTTACTGCACAAAATCGCTATTAATTCTTTTCTTTCTTAAATTTTTAAAAGAAAATCATACTAATAGTTAATTTATTGTATGTGGTGACTTCAAACCGGTTACATTGTTTACTTATAGATTTTTCTGAACAAACTGCACGGGCGTTTTGAAGATAGGTTGTTTTGTGTTCGTTCACAGCTGTACACTTGAAAGGTTTGAATTTTGATGTTATATGTTATCCAGCTGTTCCTAGGTACAAAGGCCAATGCCACCATGAATTTCAGAGCGCATAGGGTGGCAAATAGTAGGTTTGCGCCGCGCCGATTTCACTCAAAATGAAATTTCCCGTGACCTCAACATATGGCAAGGTAATGTGTCCACAATCCTCAGACGTCACTCTTAGAGACGTACTGTTAAGCCTAAGGCATCATCTCGTCGGCCACGAAAGACGTCAGCACGAGATGATCGCATTTGTCGAAGTAACCGAATGAAACCAGCACCAGTTCTCCGACAGCTGTGGCAAAACAGAATTATTATTATATTTTCACGAGCAACTGTAAACAGACGTTTGCTCATCCGGGGCCTTAAGGCATGCAGACCCGTTCAAGGACCTCTGCTTAATGATTTGCGCAAACAGACGGCTTTTTTATGGGCACAACAACATCGTCGCTATGGCTTAAAACATTGGCACCATGTAATCTACACCGATGAGTCCAGGTTTTTGCTTCATCGCTCTGACGGAAGAATCCGTGTGTGGGGACAGCAAGGTGAACGGTTCCGGGGGTGTGCATATGTATATATATTGCAATACAAATGTATATACTACTTTTGCGTTAGTTATAATTTGGGTAAAAAATGTAGTATGGACAGAAGAGGTCAATTGAAGGACAGTCAATAAAATCGCAAATAGAAAAGGGAGAGAAAAACAAACAATGATCTACAAATCACAATACAGAAAACTGTGAGGGGGTAAGCTCAGTTCCTGCTCACCTGTAAGGGGGTAAGCTCAGTTCCTGCTCACCTGTAAGGGGGTAAGCTCAGTTCCTGCTCACCTGTAAGGGGGTAAACTCGGTTCCTGCTCACCTGTGAGGGGGTAAACTCAGTTCCTGCTCACCTGTGAGGGGGTAAGCTCAGTTCCTGCTCACATGTGAGGGGGTAAGCTCAGTTCCTGCTCACCTGTAAGGGGGTAAGCTCAGTTCCTGCTCACCTGTAAGGGGGTAAGCTCAGTTCCTGCTCACCTGTAAGGGGGTAAGCTCAGTTCCTGCTCACCTGTAACATCAGTTGTGTTACTGTTGAACAAAAGGATATGCCTACTCTAGGCTTACATTGCTTGCCTCTGAATTTGACACAATCGGAGATTACAAAGCATATGTTCTTTTGAACAGGAAATGTGTTCATTGTTCAAAATACATATATGACAGATATATTTATATAGAAGTGCAACATTGAATGATCAGAGTAAACAAACTGGAGTTAACTTATACTACAAAACAAAATAACATAAATACTACACATCAAACTATTTATAATGGATATAAAACGTATGTAATAAACGTTGGAGATTATCGAAGGTGGAATAAAAAATGGACAATCCAGAGAAACTGGCAACATAGTGTACACAGGTCACAGGATGAAGACAAACAAAGCACAAAAACACCAATCAATATGTGTTGGACACCACTTTACGCAAGCACACGCAAATAACGTAGATAAGACACGAGCCCTCCTACAAATAACTGGAGGTAAAGACGAGCCGAGCATCGTTTTTATGTGGAAATTGTAATGGATATCACGACACGGAACTCAGAACGACATTACAAGACAACACAAAGAAAATCTCATTCCTATTAATCTATGGCTTGTTGTGGCAGTTGTTTGTACCAGTTAATTACATGAAGTCAAATGGCACGTTTTAGAATAATGTAATACACAGTCAATTTTAGGTAATACTTTATTTGTGATAATCTAATTACCATGACAACATAATCTATTTAGTAAACAACTTCGTCTCCAATTATTGATTAATCTAATTTTCAAAGGTACAAAGAAACATCAATTTGGATCATACTAAAAGCTTCAAGTTGTACTAACAGGTATGGCACATGTTATACCAGAACGTAACGTACCCGCATTTATCAGACCTGTAAATTTAATTAAGAGGACATAACTAATTATGTTGAAATTAAATTGACAATTATTCTAAACTTGAACCGTCTTGAAGAGGACACTTATTGACTTATTCCTATAGAGATTTCGGTGGAAATTGATTGTTATTAAATGTGATAGCAACAACAGCAATCATCGTGAGAATAACACAGCGTAAGTAATTAGACAGGACATTGTTTCTACTCAGAGGGTAAATTCCTCCAAGTTGGAATTCATCTATCCACATGAGTCCCAGTCAAGAGCTTGTCATCTTTGTCACTTTGTAACCTGGTTCTCGTAATGAATATATATTAATTCTCCTTCAGTTGCCCGTGGGTAACGATATTTCTCTTCTCAAGAGAGTTAAATTTAAAATTTTAACCACAAGCCGTCAGGCGAGTGGTTACAATTTTAAATTAACTCTGGAGAGTGGAGAAATATCGTAACCCACATTGGCAACTGAAGGAGAATTTGTTTCTCCCATTATTTAACACGAACTTTATTTCAAAATTTGATATTAATGCGTTTGAAATTAATGTGGGGAAAGGCACGAGACATTTTAATCCTCTAGAGGATTACAGATTTTTCCACCACTGGTTCAGCGGGGTTAAAACGCCGTAATAATGGGAGAAAGACGATTAAACTGCTGAATACACGTTATTAGTATATGATCGCCTCTGTTTTCTTTGGTTGTTATAGTGATCATCTGGTATGCGATACTTCTGGTGGTGGACTCAGTCCATGATGATACCAGCCGTCCTGTAGGCAGTGGTACGGCATTGACATGGTTTATAAGATACATTTACTCTTTAATTGAAACTTACAATTATTAATTATTATTAATAATCAAGGTTCATCTTTTATATTTTTAATGCATAGATAACCTTAGACCAGATTGGTCATCCATGTAGAGTCATTTGGTTTGCCTACTACTGCATTAACATGTGTTGTAGTTTATTTTAGCATATATTGTACCTTAAACAAATGTAGACTTATGCTATACGTTAGAAATGTAGTGTACCATTTAAAATGGCGTTGCATCGGTACGACGAGAAGCTGTTCAAATGACGTAAATACGAAACTCCATTATTTTGACTTTTACATATCCTTTCTTCAACAAGGAAGTAAATTGTTATTTGTAGTAAACGAACTGTTAAAATAAAAGTGAACGAATCTTAAAGATAATTTAAAATGGAAACCGAAGATGAGCTTGTCGTGACGGAACATTTATAACCGTTACATTCTGCATATACTGTTACAGCTTATAAATTTATTTTATCATTAAACCAGTAACGCACGGCAATTTAGCAGCATGTACAATTATATAAAAAAGAGCAAAAGACTCATATATATCAATTTAAGTCAACATTTAGCAGTCTAGACTTTTCTGGATAATATAATTCACAACATGATCTGCGTTTTATTGCGTAGGTCAATATTCTCATAGGCATTGATGAAATATCATTAGTGAGATACGATGAAAACAGATACACTCGAAGTACATAAAATTGCGCCATTAAAAGCAAAACTTGTGCAAATCCTCGTGTAATTTAAACAACCGATGAAACGTTTTTCATGACAATGACAAATGCTTTGAATTCAAAGCTGCTCCGTAATTATAGCAGGTATGTTATGATCTTGAAGTCAGTAGATTATTTTGTCTTTTCAATATCCAAGGAAGTTGAAAATCAAGGGGTAGTCAGAAGCCGTAGATCGAAAATGGACATACAATACAATGGCCAAAAAAAAAAAAAAAAGGACAAACAATAATATACGACGCACTGCACAGAAAACTAAAGATCGAGCAACACGAACCTACCATAAACCATGGGTTATCTAAGGTGCTTATTTGACAGCAGCATTGTTACATATTATTTGTAATACAATGAGTGAACATTTCCGGACAGTCACTGATCGCCCCTTTTTTTGTTAAATAGGTTTATATTACTCCAGCAAGATGAACGTTAAACTCTGCCCTTTACATAACATTATTAAACAAATGTAAGCAGTTCAAAAATAATAATATTGTAAATCAATTTTACCGCTAGTATACATTAGTTCTCGAATAATAAAACTAAAACATTATTATACTTTCAAGTGTAAACAGTTCAAACAAACAGGATATTATTGTAAATGAGCCGTACCACGAGGAAATATTAGTTTGTAGGATTATAAAACTATGACTCACGATAGGCGAAGTGTTTTAAATCGAAGAATAAATCAAGCTTTACCGGTAAAACTATTTGTTATTATGTAATTTAATAACCCTGCATAACACCAGAATGATTATCAAAGGTCTTCGAGTTTGTATATAGGTTTCTTGCAAGTTTTCGAAGGAATAAATCGCGTAATGGCAATATTTTACAGTTGCACGCATATACACTTTAATGGAAAAATAAATATCAAATATTAGTGAACATGTATGTTACACCACATAGGATGAACCTTCTAGCAATAACTCCCTCTATGGTTGGCCGATCGTAAAGGCTTTTCTTAAATACATATATTACTGATCTTATTTGGTATATTTATGTACAGTAGCTAGTTACAACCACGATGGTAGCTTTGTATTTAAAACGGTGCTCTCGATAATTAAGTATCGAGGAAGGTGTTGACCGCAGCAAAAACATATTTGTGTATGCTGGAAATTGTATTTGTTCTCTATACATTTCAGTAATAAATATCATTTTAACTTACTGTTGATATCTGCGGAAACAGCCAAGATTTTTAAAAATCGTTTGAACGCGGGAGGTTTGGCGCCGTAAAATCTGATTCAACCACACCATTTCTTTGGAAATGTCTGTACCAAGTCCGGGTCATTACGGTTTTCCCAGCTTTCCGATTGTTGACTGATTTTGTCTGTTTATATACTTATGAGTTGTGCCTTTCCCTTTGAAAAATTGCTCGTAGTTTGGTAATTTTGTTATTACCCTTATTTAGCTTCCAGTGACAATTTAGGAGGAAATAAAAGTATGATGCAGGTTATTAATAACAGAGTCGATCCATGTTTCTGTAGTGTATATAATTGTATGCTCATCACAATACCTCAAGAGAGTTAAATTAAAAATTTTAATTTAACTCTCTCGCGTGGAGAAATATCGTAACCCACGGGCAACTGAAGGAGAATCTATTTTTATATCATATATTTCAACCATGATTATACATGTATTTGTGTTGCCTGAAGTGTTTTACCAAGCTCATGTTTATAATCAGCTCTTAGACCTGAAAATATTCAGTAAGCAATAATAGTAAACACCTTATCCTATACTTATTTACTTCTTGAAGAAGAAAATTATTAATGCTGTTAGTCTTCTTCAAGTATTAACAAAGTATACTCTATAGACCGCACAGTACCCTACAGTACATTATTATCTTCATTAAGAAAGAGATTTATCCTACAATGACAGCATTTACCGACCAATATAGCCTGCCCAATATTTTTTTTTTATATTGGTCAGTTATAAATAGAACATACAAATGTATCTGCCATCTTGAAAATGTGAAATCATACATGTCATATTTACAACAATACACAAAAATAATTAAAAAGCTTACCTTGAAAACTTATTTTGGTTAAAGTGTATCAAACTTGAAGCGTACACGAAGCCAAATAACGTCTAATTTGTACGTTTCAAACTGGAAGTCTTCATATGACGTCAATGACGTCATGTTGGTTATGTTCAGTTTTTGAGTGAGCTGCCGGAGTTTATACATAGACAATTTCCTTAAAAAAAAAACCAGTGTTTAATCCTATAGTAAACGTTTATTTACGATTTAAAATTGCAGGATAAATACAATACATTTGCACTGTCGAAGCATATAGGTAAATATGTAAATATGTGTATTCGGCGCGAAACGCGGGAAAAGGCTCGGCCCGTTTCTAAGCCTCATACACATATTACCTATATGCTTCGACAGTGCACAAGTATTGTATATGTACTTCGGAAAAACGATCAATATAACACGGCCTTCGAAGAAGACACCCATACGATATAAGGTATGCGATATAGGTCTATGGGTGCGATATAGGGTAAACGACTATATAGGAATGTTCGCCAATCTCATTAGTGATGTCATATTCACTAATTTGCATGTCATTAAACAAATAATTGGTTGGCAGTAAAACAATAAAGTAATTGACATGAAAGTAAGCAATTTTTAAACTTTTATAACTTTTTTTATTTCCAAACCAATGTTTGTTCTGTTAATTGTTTTAGAGACTTAAGAAAATTCGTATTTTTTCTGTCAGTTTACATTTTTTAATTTTGATATGATAAATTCATAATTCTAATATGAAATAATGCATTTTTACGCTTTAAAACTAAATAAAACAAGATCGAATTTCCAATCTTTTTATTCTGAATATTTTTATCAAACCTTCGAATTGCTATATAATTTTCATTTCTGAAAGAATTATTAAATTATCGTAAATAACAAAATAATAATGACAATTTAAAGTTGAGCCTTCATTGAAAGACAATAGAAATTTTTGATTTCCTGCCAACCACACAGGTAAATTCTCAAGCCTGTGCCATCACGGCGAACATCCCTATGGGCTTGGGACAATCATTGATAATGCATATACAAAACACCCGTATTTTAATCTAAATATATGATATACAAAGAAAATCATGCACTCTACAATCCTGCTTAATAGTCCTCAAAATATGACGTCTGTTGGTTATTGTTTAACATTTCAACCTACAATAGCCAATAGTTTCTATCCTCAGAAGGCTGTCAACGTTAACACTTCCTTAATTTAGATATTATTGAATACATAAAGATTTCGTTTTATATTTATTCTATGTTAACAAATCTGACTTGCAATCAAAAGTATATCGTGTAATAATATCATTCTGAATACCAATAATTGGAACTTTAAATTTGAA
This sequence comes from Gigantidas platifrons, assembly GCA_002080005.1. Classification (NCBI taxonomy): domain Eukaryota; kingdom Metazoa; phylum Mollusca; class Bivalvia; order Mytilida; family Modiolidae; genus Gigantidas; species Gigantidas platifrons. The sequence goes on along the minus strand of MJUT01042061.1, from coordinate 380,025 downwards.
TAGTTCCTTTTTTCATGACATGCAATTGCAAATATCGAAAGGAAATGAGCAAATTATACTGATTTTACTCCAAGGAAACACGCACGAAATGATATAATATGCGAGTGGAGTTGAAGAAATGTCGAGAAATTTTCTGCTTCTTTGCTTAACAGAACTATTTTAAATGACACTGACCGTGAGAATAATATAAATATCGTAGTGGAATGAAATGTTTTATATGGCTAGTTATTTAGTTGGATTAACAATAATTAAATGAGAAGGGTTGTGGGAGGGGCTATTTTTCATTGATGGAAGAAAACGGAGGTTGACTTGCAGAAATTAAAGCTAATGATAAGCGTATTGACAGTGTGGACAGGTTTAGAACGAAATTTTATAGCAAAATACATGATTTTACAGTTTCCATTATGACTTTACCACTTATATGGAGCAACATTCCAGCCACACCTACAAAAGTATATATCTCTCAGATGATATTCCAGAATTACTGTTGCCTATTGGGTTGCTGCTAACAAGGAAGCAACTGAAGAAACTAGTGGCAAAGTTGAAGACATCATTTCGAAAGTTCTACTGTCGCCACAATTACTTGGGTAATCATTACGGAATGTATGTGTCACAAATTTGCAATGGATATGTTCCGTTCGTCGTACAGTAGTCACAATCACGTCTTTCATCCATCGTTCATCACGTATCATAGAACGCATACGCTTGGGTACTAGTATATCCTGACTCATCACATATCATTAGAACGCATACGTTTGGGTATTTCCTGACTCATCACATATCATTAGAACGCATACGTTTGGGTATTTCCTGACTTATCACGTATCATTAGAACGCATACGTTTGGGTATATCCTGACTTATCACGTATCGTTAGAACGCATACGTTTGGGTATATCCTGATTTATCACGTATCATTAGAACGCATACGTTTGGGTATATCCTGACTTATCACGTATCGTTAGAACGCATACGTTTGGGTATTTCCTGACTTACCACGTATCATTAGAACGCATACGTTTGGGTATATCCTGACTTATCACGTATCATTAGAACGCATACGTTTGGGTATATCCTGACTTATCATCGAATATGATATATTCCTGGATTGTGAACACGAGTAACAATACAGGTGTCAATATTACAGCAGAAACTGCTTACTTCATAGGAGCACTCCAGTACATCCCGTGTTATCGTGGGGTACGTATCCTCAATTTTAAGTAATACTTTGTGGACCATCGTNGCATACGTTTGGGTATATCCTGACTTATCACGTATCGTTAGAACGCATACGTTTGGGTATTTCCTGACTTATCATGTATCATTAGAACGCATACGTTTGGGTATATCCTGACTTATCATCGAATATGATATATTCCTGGATTGTGAACACGAGTAACAATACAGGTGTCAATATTACAGCAGAAACTGCTTACTTCATAGGAGCACTCCAGTACATCCCGTGTTATCGTGGGGTACGTATCCTCAATTTTAAGTAATACTTTGTGGACCATCGTTGTTCGTTTTATCCTTTTTTTGTTTTTGAACATTTTTGTCCCTAATAATTTACGTGTTTTTTGCCAGCTGTATCAACAATTATTTCAATTTGGCAATTCCTAATGAAGATTTAAGGTTAAGAAAACATTATTTTGACTTCACAGGGATAATTTTTTATAATAAAAGTGAAATTAGTCAACTTTCGATATTTATTTATAAATCTACCCAAAGTCACCTTCAAAAAACATCTTTGTCGTTCTATTCCTTTTGTAAACGTACTAATCTATCTAATTTTAAAATAACTTCAAAAGTCCACACTTGATTTTTATATTAATATGCGGGGACGTGCATCCTCATCCAGGACCATCTACAGCTAGACGCACTCCTAAATGTCCATGCAGCATATGTAAAAAAGGAATAATTAAAACTAGTAAAAGCATGCACTGTGAAATATGTAAATGCAAATCACATATAAAATGTGCGAAAATTTCACTTGATAAATATGAAGCATGGCTTTCCGGAACATCTAATTTTCAATATTTATGCGATTCATGCTCTCTATTATCACTTCCATTTAATCATTGCGAATCATTAAACTCATCTTTCGAATGTCCCGAACAAAATGATCCTACAAAATTTGTTCAATTTCCATCAGTTGTTAAAGAGGACTGCTTTAAAATATTTAATGAAAAAGGTTTACATTTTCTACATCTGAATGCTAGATCTTTATTGCCAAGAATATCAGAATTAAAATTAATTGCTTTAAAATCTAAAGCGGCAATCATATCAATCAGTTAAACATGGTTAGATGACTCGGTTACAGACGCGGAAATTAATATTGAGAATTATAGTGTTGTACGCTTAGATAGATCACGTATCGGTGGCGGAGTCTGTATGTTTATTAGAAATGACCTGGCCTTCTAACTTCTTCAAGATCTTAAAATAGAAGGTATGGAAGCAATTTGGATAGACATTCTTTTACCAAAAACAAAACCAATAATAGTTGGAACCTGTTATAGACCACCCAAACAGAATGATTTTTTGGATTTGTTTGAACGAACATTAAATAAACTAAGACCAGATTGTGAACAGATTATCCTAGGAGATTTCAATATCAGCTTTAAAAACAGCGTATCTTCCATGTGTAAGTCCTATAAAAATATTTTAAATATGGGCAATTTAAAACAGCTTATTACAGATCCTACTCGTGTAACACCAACATCAAGTACCATCATAGATCAATCATCATTACATTTATGTAGAAATGTTAATGAAGCATGGGAAAAATTTCGATCACTTTTTCATTCAGTCCTTGATAACGTTGCACCGTATAGAGACATCAAAATACGACAGCAGACTGAACCATGGATGACTTCCGACATCTTAGAAAACATCAGAAAAAGAGACAATTTGTTACACATGTATAAAAAGACACAAAATAAATACCAATACGCACAGTTTTGTAAGATCAGAAACAAAGTCCAGAGAGATATTAAACACGCTAAGGAAGATTTTGTATCGGGCAAGATCGAGGAAAATAAAAAATCTCCAAAGAAACTCTGGCAACAATTGAAATCCCTAGGATATAGTTCTAAAAAAAGAGATGTGGCAGGTATAGTTTTAAACGTAGCCGGACAAACATGCCATAGCTTAAGAGAAATCGCTAATCATTTTAACACCTTTTTCACCACAGTAGCATCTTCTCTTGTCGACACATTACCACCAGCTCCAGGATTATTCGATATTAATTCCAACCTGTTTAAACAATTCTACTGTAAAGTTACCAATAATAACCTCGAATTAAAATTAACAAGTGTAAATAAAGACTTTATATACAAAGAACTTTGCAATCTTAATTCCTTTAAGAGCACAGGATTAGATAACATTCCAGCGAGGTTCATTAAAGATGGAGCGAGCGCCCTGGTCAAACCAATAACTTATCTGGTGAATCTATCAATAACATCTGGGATAGTACCGGACGAACTTAAATTAGCCAGAGTAAAACCATTATTTAAAAAGAACAGTAGATTAGAAATTGGCAACTATAGACCAGTAAGCATTCTTTGTATTATTTCTAAAATTCTTGAAAAAGCTGTGTATAAACAACTGGAGACACATTTGCTCGATCATAATTTGCTATATCAATTTCAGTCTGGTTTTAGAAGCTCGTATTCAACTGATACTTGTCTTATACATTTATTTGATCATATTAAAAAACAAACATCAAAAGGATTATTTACAGGCATGGTTATGATAGACTTACAAAAAGCATTTGACACAGTGGACCATCGAATATTATGCCACAAATTAAGATCTATGGGAGTATAAGAAGTCAAATGGTTTGAATCGTATTTAACTGGAAGAAAACAACTTGTAAATGTAAATGGGACAGAATCTGAACTCCTTAATATTACTTGTGGAGTTCCTCAGGGAAGCATTTTAGGCCCTTTGCTTTTCCTGTGTTATGTTAACGACATGTCTATCAGTATTCAATCAGACTGCAAACTCTTGCTTTATGCCGACGACAGCACTATAATATTTTCTCATAAAGACCCCGATGTTATCTCCCACAAATTAGGAAAGGAACTAGAATCTTGTAGCAGCTGGCTCGTTGACAATAAGTTGTCTTTACACTTAGGCAAAACAGAATGTATTATTTTTGGACCGAAACGTAAATTGAAGAAAGTAACAAATTTTCAAATCCAGTGTAACAATCATATCATTCAATCGCAACCGAAACTTAAATATTTAGGCATAGACATAGACCAAAATTTATCAGGAGAAATTACAGTTAACTCAATAATAAAAAAGGTAAATTCTAGACTTAAATTTATGTTCCGTAAAGCGCGGTGCTTGTCAACTGAAACTCGCAAAACTCTTACAACGGCTCTAATCCAATGTCACTTTGACTATTCATGTTCCTCGTGGTATGCTGGTGTTTCACAGACCTTAAAAAACAAACTTCAGATTGCCCAGAACAAAACCGTTAGATTTATAAAAGAATTAGGTCCAAGATCTAGTGTTCGCCAACCAGAACTATCAAGTGTTGGATTTCTTAATATTGAGAATAGGGTAAAGCAATTAAGATTAGGACATGCACATAAAATCTATAACAACAAATGTCCAACGTATTTAAAAGATAATTTTATAAAAGTTAGTGAAAATCATGAATATAACACTAGATCAAGCCAATTCAACTTCGTTGTTCCAAAAATCAAAGGTGTGGACTCTTCAACTTTTTTCTTTAATGCTATTAAAGATTGGAACTCGCTTCCAAATAACATAAAATCAATAAAAGACCATAACGCTTTCAAAACAG
>MJUT01042061.1:358230-368383 GCA_002080005.1 Gigantidas platifrons | reverse complement strand
TTTTATTTTTTGAACAATTTTTATCGAACCAAGGTTTTGAATCATCTTGTTTCCATTTTCTCCGCTGTCCTATCTTTCCAAAAGTTTCTATAGCTGCGTCAGTAAAATTGAAATTTATCTCTGAAATAATGTCATTCAATTGATTTTGAGATATATCAACAGACAATTCATGTAATTTATCATTAATCATTGCAAGGGTACCTTTAGGGTCTTCATGAATTCGACTCACGTATTGCGATTTTTTTTCACGTTTCCATCTGACAAATTTAGCATTACAATATTCCTCTGTTACCGTTACTTGATCTCTACATGCATTACTGAAAATGGCCTTGAGGTCAAAATTTAAACAACAATGACAATCGGAATATAGAGGCATAAACTCGTCAATTTCAAAATTAGTAATGAGACTGAAAAGATTTGAGCTTAAAATAAGATAATCAACTACACTTGCATCTTTACATGTTCTTTCACCTATATTCGCATCAGACCCAATTCTTGAATTGGCAATATATAAATTATTCCGTTTGCATACCTCCAATAGTTTATGACCATAATTATTTGTCCTACCATTACATTTCGAAACCCTTTTCAGTGGTATTTCATGATTTAACCAATTTTGGAAATCATACATATAATCATACAAGTCAGTATCAGAATCAAAGTTAATCAAATCGAGAATTGAATCATCTGGCTCTATGTAATCACTAAGAGTACCTGTTTTTGAATTAAAATCACCAATTAAGGCAACGTACCTCTTATCAACATTGAATAGTTCATCACGCGCAGGTTTATCGAAGGTCACATCATACGCCTACGAAATAAATTTGTCAAGTGTTCGTGTAATATAATACTTTTTTTTTTAGGATTATCAGTAATTCTTCAGTTGATCATAATTCATAATCATTGCATGCAATATTTCAATTCCCGTCAAATTTGCACATTGCTCAACTCAATATTATATTTCAATTCAATTATTTCATTTCATCTCCTGAATAAATCTAATTTAGAGAAACCTAAAACGTTTATTGTGCAATAAATCTTAAAATTTGTAAAATATTAGTTTCATTGAGATAATGATAATGCATGTTACTTCCTTTTTCAGAAATATTGCAGTCATTCGGGTATAATTACAAATGGTATAATTTAATTACATTTTGTTTTATAATGATGGGTTTGAGATTCTTGGTTATTGCAAAAGATTGGAAAGCCAAATAATTTAAAAGTCTTTCGGAGCAAGAAAACCAAAAGACCTAAGCAATGTAAACATGATGGCCAACATCGGCTAAGAAGAGTTTAAAGATACCAAAGGGGCAATCAGAAACCGTATATCGAAGAAGAACAGACAACACAATGGCCAAATGATAAAGTACAAAAGGAAAAACAACGTTCTACAAAACATACACATAAAACTAAAGATCGAGTAACACGAACCTCACCAAAAACCGGGGATGAACTCCTGATAGGAACCACAAGCTCTGGAATATCGTATCATCTGAGAGATATATACTCCATATACAGGTGCTGCTGAAATGTTGCTGCATATAAATGGAAAGTTCACAATGGGAAAATTGAAATCATCTCTTTTGTCTGAGAGATATTGACCTTAGTTTTAACAAGATTACCTTCATTAGGAAGTAAAAAAGAATAATGATAAATATATCTAATAAACAATAGACCACTAAATTACATTAATTTACTGCTACCTATTTAATGTAGAAAAAAATGAAGATACTAAAGAAGTTATAATAAATTGTAAGTAGGAAACTGACAGACAATACAATTGCTAAATGAAAACAATAATCCACAGAAAACTATGGATTGAGTTACACGAACGCCACAAACAACCAGGGGTAAACGCATGTGCTCCTAGAGGATTGGCAGTTCCTGATCCACTTGTTACTGTTACTGTTAGACGATGTGAACCTCATCTTATACGGAATATCGTGTTAGACACCAGTATACGTTAATAAATACAAATTACATAAATGAAACCAGAACCCCTTACGCAGCATATGGAGGTATAGACGAATCGAAATAGTACCAGACCTGAAACGTGAAGGAATGTAATTGGACAAAATTAACGAAACGAACACCAATTAAAAAAAACGACGACTAACTCGGGTATATAGCTGTTGTACAACTGTACTTTATTTATCTTGTTTTTGATGCTCATACTGTATGTTTTCATGTTTTCTTCTTTACATCGCATATTGCACTTTATTTTCTTGTAATGCAAGATGTGTATCTTTCAATCGAATCAACGTTACATCTTTACATGTCCGGTCATATTTAACACAACTTGAACCTTTGTTTCGTTACAACACCATAATCCTACAAAGACACACTGATAAAAAGTATATATCTAATTATGTGCGCACGACACATTTTTAGAATATTGCTCATCCTGTTGCAAAAGCATTTACATTTGTTATGCTTTCACTACGAAATCGTACATATATCATCGTTAACCTTATTCTAAAAATTAAGGTTAGAGACAAAACTTGTTAGTTAATTAAAATCATTAATATAAGATCAATTACAGAAAGATATACATGACAAAGTATGCTACCTTGTATACTTGTGTGATCATAGTTTCTGATTAGCGTGTTTGTAATGAGTAAAGCCATAGTCTTTGATATAGCAAAGTGCCAAACAGATGTGCCAACGTCAAACACATTTGAAGCCTAATTAAAAAAAGGAAATACTAAACAAGAATGTATTTATTGTCTTATGACATGCAATAATGCAACTAATTAACCTGGATATATCTAGTTTAGGTATATAAGGTCTTCAATATAGTCACCGAGATAATTTTCAGTCCTTTTGCTTAACAAAAAATATCCATTTCATTTGTTCCATTTCGGAAAAGAAATCGTGTGTAGTCAATATCAACTATACGATATTTAATAAATTCATTAAAAAGCTTCAACACTCAATTACTGAGAAAGCAACACGAAATTAACATTTAAAAAATATTTCTAAACAGCATGATATTTATAAAAGTACATTTCAATAAATATTTTCTCTAGTTAGACAGCTGTGATCTGATGATCAGAACTGACATATTTCAAAGTTCTTAACTCTTTTATAATACGATAATAGGGTTTGTAATAGTTAAATCTCTAAAGTACATGTTTAATGTTATGTTCGGTAATTTTGTTATTACCCTTATTCATCATTAAGCTTAGAAGTAAAACTGTGCAACCGTTAGAAGCATTTACAATTGTGATGAATGTCGTAATCTAAATACAGATATGACGGTATTTGTAACATCCCATCATCCGTGTTTTGTTTTCTTGTTGATATCCCCACATCTGGGAAATTAAGCTATGTACAACAAGTAACATCAAAACGACAAAGATGCCCAGAGGTATCGTTTATCTACAGAAGTAAAGAATACAATTCACGAGATATATTAGATACCCTCCTATCTGAATTTAGTACTGTTTGACTACTATTTTACCTATTTTTTCCAGTATGGTTATAAATGCTGTTTTAGTGACAACCGGAGCCTTTGAACCGTCATGGAAGCGAGAGGTTGGCGCCGTAAAATCTGATTCAATCCACCATTTCTTTAGAAATGTCTGTACCACGTCAGGGCCATTGCGGTTTCCCAGTTTTCCGGTTGTTGACTGATTTTGTCTGTTTATTGATTTTATAGTTTTGAATTTCCCTTTGGAAGATTGCTCTGTGTTCGGTAATTTTGTTATTACCCTTATTCAACTGCAGGCCAGGTGCCGTTTCACACTCATTTTACGGTATCAGTTATGCTCATTGTTGAAGACTCAACTGTGACTTTGAAATACAGAACAGCAACAAAAGCGATATTCATTTCCTTGCATTTATGTCTAAGTGTATTGTTGAATAATCTCTCATGTCCATTTACATCCACATTTGTATGTACTAATGGTGTTTTTTGTTCATTACTATATATTTGAAAATGCACACGGAAGGAAACATGTGATACAATTACAGCCAAATGAACCATCTTTGGATTAATGTACACTCATAAAGCTTACTTGGATATTTGCTTAAGAAGACAATTGTGGCGGCAGGTTAAACATTTGCATATCAAAACTCTCTGGATAAATGTACACACTAAAACTTGAAGTGGATATTTGCCTATGGCAATTATTTCTGTGGGTTAAACATTTGAATATCAAATCTCTTTGGATTATTGTACACACCTAGGACTAATGTAAATATTTGCTTGAGGGAAATTATGGCGGTGAGTTGAACTTTCGCATCCTAAATCAAAGCAATACATGTTTATGTCCTCTCATATGAACTTACGAGTACGACAAATACCAATTAAGAATCTCTCACTCCGGAAACATTAGGGAAGAATCAATGCAGTCTCAGACAGCAATTATACAGACACTCGAATCAGATGAATGAACTCAGACAGAAGAAATGGACGCTTGTTTACTTCCTGTAATTACATTTCATGTTAAAACAAAAAGATAAAGATATTTCAACGCTCTGTCTTTCTCAGTGATCAACTATATGCAAAAATCAGATTATATGCAAAATGAAAACTGCTTAATTGGAGAAACAATGAAACGTTCTGCAGTACATTGTGCCAACTGTCAGCAAATATGACGTATGAAATGCCATGAGTGAATAAAAATAACAAAATCTGTCCAAAACTGACAAACCTCAATCATTCAGCCGCAATTTTATTATCAATTATAGAAGTTTATTGCTTCGGAGATAAAATTAAAACGCTGGGATTTCTTTGTCAATTTTCAATAAGACGTTATATATGTATATATATAATCTTTTGGGAAATTCTGCGATCATTGCATTATTTAAATATTTGCATACGTAGATGAATAAATATCAGCCACGTGGAAATCAAATGACTGCAGAAAGTGGGAACAGAATGGTCGTATGAAAACGTGTGACAAGAGACTTCAATATGTGCAAACCTAGCAGAATAAATATCAGCAAGTTGGAAATCAAATGAGTGCAGAAAGTGGCGGAACAGAATAGTCGGAAGAGATGATCAAATGATCAAGCTCGGTATTTTAGGAGCGTCCACTGGGATTGTTTTTATTTTTGCACTATTATTGAACTCATAGGATGGTGATGTTGTTGTGGGAGGTAGAACTTTGATTGGTTTATAGTCTTCGTTTGTATAGCAGCAAATACACGTTGTCCTTATATTTGACTCTTGCGTCATTCTGAAAAACCACAACGATCAGCTGTTTCCAAACAAGAAAAGTAGACTGCAAAGGTCTAAATGTTCATTTTATTATTAAACTAAGAAAGTTTAAGCATGTAAAGGTGGACACTTTGTCAAATGAAAGATAATGGTCATGGTGGCATGCCGCAGTACTGAAGGAAGGACTATATAGCAAGAATAATTTAAAATTAGTAATATATACCTGTAAAATGGCAATCGAATGAAAACGCTGGACTGGCTGAATATGCTTTACTAAATGGGTAAGACAAGAATGCAAAGGAATCGAAAACGAATTTTGATCACATGAAATAAAAAAAAAAGAAGCCTATTCTGAAAAATCTGATTTGAGAAGAATTGAATGTTGACTGGAACGATGTTGTTCTCTTATCAGTTTTAAAACAATAATGCTGATGTAGCTGGTTCTGGATTAAATTCGTACTGACAGAACAGTTTAAAACTGTTGAGTCAACTATAATACAGCATTGACTTGATATTTAGATATTTAAAAATATAGTCGCCTTTTTAGCACCGTATTTTAGTTTGTCTTATTCAGAATATTGCCCATCATATCTACCTTTTTCCACTCAATGACAGGTGTTTATATATAAAAAAAATACTCGTGTCTGCTATTTTAGAATACAAGAGTACAGAAAGTTCATGGCTGAGATGTTCAGTAAATGTATTAAACTTGATGTAAAAATAAATCAACTTTTTTACTAAAGGGTAATAACTTTAGTAGAGCATAATAAACGTGACATTTTCGTTACCACACCATATGTGTTTAAAATACGGCATAAAGTAAAAATACATGCATACATCAAATACGTAAAGCGTTCTGTACTCAATGGGCTGGCTGACAAAACTGCATTTTTTTTCTTTTTCCGAGACGCAATTAAGTGCATTACTTCATTAGGATAATAAACAATGAAAAGACGTGATAAAATAAATATACACGATAATGATACCATCGTATACATTTAAGATGAAACGAACCTCATATATTATTGAGAAGTCTAATTGATTGCAGTTGTACGTAAAAGACGCAGGGGGTAAAAATAAATAAATAAATAAATAAAAAATAATTGAAATGAACTTGAAAGTGTTTTGTAATAAAAAGCTTACACAAAGACCAACATATTTGGTGATTACTCCATAGAATTGTACTCAGTGATATATTGCCGCTAATAAAGTCAACAATTGTATTGGGGATTTTTTTCCCTTTTTTTGGAACTGAAGTAATATGATTACCTAAACATTATGAACATGAAACCGTCTTATTCTAGAGAAAAAAATATTGCAGCAACTACACAACATATACGTTGGCTTTTCCTAAGGTACTGTGACGTTTGGTTACTTTTCGTTATGTTGCAATTGATGCTCCTAAACAGCATTAACATACTAAATGTATCATGATTACAAGCATTAAAAGTTATATGAATATTGCTCGATAAGTACTAATTGTACTCCTTGTCAAAGACTATCATATTAGGTTATTGTTCTTTGTTGTTCCTTCCGGTATTGCGTCAGCTATATAAAGGCATGGACAGTTATATCTAACAGGCTTGGGTGACATCTCCGGCCATGGATACATTTAGGTGTCTGTATTAACATTAACAATTGAAATGGGTATCCAATCTCGAAACCAATGTCAGTGTTGATATGCTTGTGGTAAGAAATGAACAACCTTAAAAATTCAACTACCAAATGCCGCTTTGCACTGTCAACGATTACTGCTCAACACAACTCTATATTTATATTGATAATTCATCATAGACAAAAAAAATTTTTTTTTAGAACAGTCCTTGCTTTCTTTGGACATTATCTTTATATTAAATGTGTTAACCACTTATCGTTGTCTCTATTTCGAGTTAATGGCGGAAATATATATTTCGTCAAAATGATTATAAGCTCAACACAAGTGCAAACAACTCAATAGTTTCTGTAAATATATGTGGGGGTATTGGGGCAGTTTTGGGTGCGTGCTTGCATGCTTCGCGCCGCATGCTTAACTAAATAAAATGATTTTTGAAGTGAATATAGTGATTAAGATTATTATTACTGGTCAACTTCTATTTTCTTTATAACGATACTCGGGCTAGTGTACAATATACGCAGTATTGTTTAGGCAGTTGTATATTCCGCGAAATTCAAAATTTAATACGTGACACTTATTTTCGTTTCGCCCAATTGAGCAAGTTGTGTATTTGTTTGGCCCAGCACAATCAGCACACGCCAAGATCTTTACAGACCTGATTTCTATCTGGAATTCTTGAAATAGATGGTTGACTGTAACGCTGTCCTAAATATTATTATTTCGTCTCATAAACAGTGTAAACGGGACCCCATTGGGACTGAATAATTTTTCAGTTTAGACAGGCGTTTTGCTTACACAGGTTCAAATAACATAGACATTTAGTAGATGGAACTGTAAATTATATCTGGTTAGGCGTGTTTCAGCTCACACAGTGTTCGGCTGTGCAAGATAATGCAATACTAGTATAGTCATCAAGGTAGTGCTTTTGTCAGTTGATATTTCTCTCTAAGACAATTGATACATTCATTCGAGAAAGAGCAGATATTAGTGTGTAGCTTCGTCTTTTTTTTCTGTTATACTTTTCTAAGCATGACAAATTGTTGTAGTTTATAGCAATACATAATGTTTTCGCCACTTTTCACTGTCACTAGTAGATTGGGCATATCCAGATCAAAAGACTCAAAATAGAACCAAATTTCCACTTGTTTTAAGATGAAAATGTTTATTCATCGTATCATGGGTAAACTGTGTTAAAATGTGTTTTGCACGAATAAATATGTGATTATTTATATTCTAGCGGAACAAGAAGTGCGTTCTTTTGATGTTAAATGGATGAATTAAACTATCAATGTTTGTGATTTAGGTGTTATGACATCATTACACATCAATTTTTCACGACTTGTGTCGTCTTGTAAGAAACAGCGCATGAATAATGTTGATACACAACGACATGCCCTCATCAAAATGAATAGAGCGTGTACCCTAATAATGAGAATATATCAAATAATGTATGTCCTTTGGGGGATATTATTTCACTCTATCAAAAATGTATGTATTAAACACTGATCTCATCCTCCTGTCTAATTCGTCCTAAAACATGCACAATCGTTCACAAATCTGGATTGCAGGGTGGCAAATCGAGAACTGATACAGTACGGTCTCGCCTTATCAACGTGAATATGCATTAGAATTGACTTTTTTATCTTTATTTCTACATAACAATGTATTTCATCAAGCGAGTGAGATACATGTATTATATAGTTGAATCTGTTACCAAGGCAATAACACAAAACATTAAAATATATAATGAGTTTCTGATCAAATATAATCTTAGTTTCAGATAAGATATTGTGTATTAGTAAAGTTATTTTGAGCTTATCATCAAAGTGTATTAAACACCTTCATTTTTACATAGATCATAAAATTATACTATTCACCGTAATTACGGAAACGTATTTTTCATAGAATAAAATGAAAAACAAAAACTATCACACTGTCGGAACATTTCCAAAATCGTGTAAAGAGACAAAATCAATACCCTTAGAACACACATACGTGATTGCTCACTTTCATGGCTTGGTACAGACACTTCAATATAACGTGGCGGGTGTAAACTAGTTTTATGGGCCACAACATCCCTCATGTAGTTATTCAATATTCATTCGTGACTTAATTAAACGAAAATGAAATATGGAGAATAATCGTGCAAAATACGACGGAAATTTGATTTAAATGGGAAGTTATCTGTGTTGGTTTTCACAAGAAAAATTAATGAAATTAACAAGTAAAATAAATCATTTTCTTGACATAAATTTGTATTTCGATTGTTATTTTCAATTACACACCTTACTATTTCAATTCGTTTTGGTCTTGTATGCACTAAATAAATGTTAGAGAAAACCGAAGGGTAATCATAAATGAACAATCCAGAGAAACTACCAACATATGGCAAACAAGACACAGGACGAAAACAAGCAAAACACAAGAGAGCCACAACACAGAAAACTAAGACGACACGGTCCCCAACAAAAATCCAGAGACCTCCGAAGGTTTGATATCTACGTTTTTATTATTATCACTGGATCGAATACCTCTGTAGGTGGACTATTAGTCCTTAAGGGTACCATCCGCCGAGTATTCAGTGTTTCTATCACTGGATCGATACCTCTGTAGGTGGACTATTAGTCCTTAAGGTTATCATCCGCCGAGTATTCAGTGTTTCTATCACTGGATCGATACCTCTGTAGGTGAACTATTAGTCCTTAAGGGTATCATCCGCCGAGTATTCAGTGTTTCTATCACTGGATCGATACCTCTGTAGGTAAACTATTAGTCCTTAAGGTTATCATCCGCCGAGTATTCAGTGTTTCTATCACTGGGTTGATACCTCTGTAGGTGGACTATTAGTCCTTAAGGGTATCATCCGCCGAGTATTCAGTGTTTCTATCACTGGATCGATACCTCTGTAGGTGGACTATTAGTAATTAAGGGTATCATCTGCCGAGTATTCAGTGTTTCTATCACTGGATCGATACCTCTGTAGGTGGACTATTAGTCCTTAAGGTTATCATCCGCCGAGTATTCAGTGTTTCTATCACTGGATCGAATACCTCTGTAGGTGGACTATTAGTCCTTAAGGTTATCATCCGCCGAGTATTCAGTGTTTCTATCACTGGATCGATACCTCTGTAGGTGGACTATTAGTCCTTAAGGGTATCATCCGCCGAGTATTCAGTGTTTCTATCACTGGGTTGATATCTCTGTAGGTGGACTATTAGTCCTTAAGGTTATCATCCGCCGAGTATTCAGTGTTTCGGCACTGATATGTCTATCATTGAAATCTAAAATTCCAAAATAATGCAATTATTATAAAAACTATGGTTCTCCTCAAAGCATATGTGACCTTAGCTAATTTTGGCTATCCTGTTTAG
>MJUT01042061.1:346448-356790 GCA_002080005.1 Gigantidas platifrons | reverse complement strand
CCCTTTGGTTTTATTGTTCTCCTCTCTCAGACATATGTGACCTTAGCTAATTTTAGCCATCCTGTTTAGGCCCTTTGGTTTTATTGCTCCTAAATACTTTGTTTATATTAAGATTTATATTCTGTTGACTTTGAGTGTATCCGATGAAGGTTTTACCAGAAACTCGTCGTACACATTAAATTTGATATCTATGTTTTAATTGTTACATGTGTATGTTTATCAATTCATACTCAGACATGCAAAAATAAGAGAGAAAAAATTGACGATACGAAAAAGGTAATTAGAAGCCGTATAAGTCAGAAAACAGGGGACGCAATTTCTGCTCTACTAGTGGGACCTGTCGTGTTACTACTTTTAACGACATAGAAATCATGTAATATGAATATTTTGTTGGACACCAGTATATAATGTACATACAAAAGTAGAAATGATCTTAATAAAGATGAGTGTCCTACAAGCGTACAGGACCAAAGAAGAACCGATCATCGGTTTTACGTGGATATTAGTTGACCTCACAGCACGAATGCCATAGGATGATATTCCATATTGTTTTGCAATACAACGTGAGACATCTACTGGTGAATTCAAATTTATTTCCGATTTGCAACCGTGTAAATATGATACAAATGTAGAACGGTTTTACTTGGAACCGTTTTTGAAGCATCCAATTTTGGACCAAAAGTTGAAATTGTAGAAAACATGTAAAATCATAGGTATCTAATTACATAAATGTTTTTCATTTAAAAGTGGTGTGTGCTTATCTTGTGTTGACTTTACGGGAGCATTTTATCAACAAAATGTGCGATAAATTGGTGTATTTAGCAGCTCATTAAACGGATATGTAATTACTCTTAAATAAATGTTTGGAAGTATTTATGTTGCATTGGCATAGATAGAAGCATGAATAAATGTACGAGAATACCGAAAAAATTGACAATCCAGAGAAACTGGCAACATAGACATACGACGAAGAAAAACACAACGCGATATACTGTACGTTGTACAACACTATACGTAAACAATCACAAATAACATAAATAAGACACCTACGATCTCTAAATATATCCTCAAGTCAACGACTAAAACTATATTTCAAGCCTTCTACAAGACATTATTTGGCTTGTGCCTGATCCATTGTCTGTATTTGTTTGACAATAAAATATGTTTAAAGTAAAGTATCATTTGACTTTCCAATCTTTCGATTTTGAGCGTACCTAATAAAGGTTACTATAGAAAAGTATCGTGTGCAATAAATTAGATATATCCATATGTGAATACGTAAAAATATATTTATTCACACCTTGATGGATGTGTGGTTGGGTTTCTTGATATATGAACTGGTTATTCGACCAAAAAGAACAACTAATGCAAATCAGTAAAAGTAACTCGTTTAATAGTGTAAACAGTGTTTATAGTAGTTTACCATTCGTCGACAGAAAATTGAAAATAGCTGCTACTTTTAGGAGCATAAGAGATTGGATTAGACGTTCAAAATAGCAAACCATTTCTTTCATAGGAGTCTTGGACACTCTTTAAATCTATGATATACTAAGATGTAGCTTTTACTGTTGGATCGGCCGAAGTTGGTTAATGATAAGATGCTTTTTGATTATTAAGTTGCATATGTAACGCGGTTCCCAACACGCACGACTAACGAAGATGTAGTTATACCATTGTGTACCACAAGTATTAAGTTTTAGTTTTAGCGTGATTTCCTCACGTGTGTGTTTATGACATTATGATCAATGGCATAGGAAGATATAGATATACTTTAGTGATCAATACGTCATTTCCTCAGTCATGACTTATCAGGTGCTACATGTGGAGCGAAAACTGCTTACCCTTCCGGAGCACCTGAGTTCACCCCGGTGTGTAGTGGGGTTCATGTTGCTCGATCTTTAGTTTTATGTGTAATGTTTAGTATATCATTGTTTACCTTTATGTCTTTAGTTCTTTTAGCCATCATAGTGTTGGTTCTTCAATGTACGGTTTCTGATTGCCCCCTTTGGTATCTTCAAGGTTTCCGGAGGTTCTGAAAGGAGATTTTATGATCTAGTTTTTCGTAAAATGTAGTTTAACCGTGGTGCATCACAAGTAAGATCTATGACTTATTTTATGTGTTATTTAGAGTGGTGTCCAGTCAGAGTATGCATGGTGGTATTGGGTATTTTCGATAGGTTAAAAGAAAATGGTGTAATTTGTTTTCTGTGTATTTGATTTTCATTAAAGTCTATCTCAGGGGCATTAACTGTCAACTCGACTTTTAATATTTACATATAAATCTCCGATTTGTTTTCTTTGTTTGTTTACAATTAATACTTTTCTGAGTGTCACGTGATTTGTGTAGTACACAAGGACGCCAGGAGAAATCGATAACTCTATATTTTTTTTCAACTCCGTCACGGTTACGTGATCAGAAGTTTACCCACACATCAAGATGGCAGTGCACACTCTGCAGACGATAGCTTAGTGAGATTCAAGTTATCAGAGTTAAATATAATCAATATACTTTATGCAGATTAAAAGTTTTAGCAAAATGGCTAAAATATGCAGGGTTACGATAAAAACAGCAGTTACTTTCTTGGACGGCATCGTTTTTAAATATTTATTGGTTTCGGCCTTCTTTGGTCAATCCACTTCAATCACATTACGGGACCATACTCATAGTACATGAAATATTATAAATATCTAAAAAAATATATAAACGTCACAGATCTACAAAATAAACAACCCAAACTATACAGACTACTCCCCTGATAAAGTCAAAATTTTGATTACAGTCACGACGAAAGAAGCAGATGAATTGAGATAGGCACAAAGATGTGGCCTGCTAAATCGCTTAATTGGATCAAAACACTTCCTTCTTTACACACACACACCCACACTTTCCCAGTACAGTCAATGACTTTGTGTATTGTAGCTTTACCATATATTGTCCCACATGTATGACTCGTTTATTTAGTTTTGTCGTTGTCTACATGACTACCACTGAAAACTAAATAGTCTTTTCGTAAGGCTTGAATGTGTTTGATGACATCCCTTTTCAATTCGGTTGTTTCGAATCATTTCCATTCCGTCAAAATTTTGTTATTTTCGTCTGCCAGATCACGTGATTTCGATGGAACTAAAGGCCCTGAGTTTCCGGTGTCAATGTACACAACAAAAACTCCAATCGATATGTGCCGTTTTAACGTTCGATTCTCAAGTTAAAAATATCTTAACATTTTCTGTAAAAGACATATATCAATTAAATTATTTTATTTGTATCAAAGACTTCAACGCAGAGACAAATAATTCTTTAAAATTAAATTTGTTTTCTTTCTTTATTTGCGGCTGTCAGCATCATGAAAGGAAAACGATCTGCCTTTATGTATATATTTCTTATATAAGACAGATAGTGGGGTACCGAACACCAGTATTTATTCAGCGGTTTCCTTGGCGTCTCCATATTACAATTACTTATAATCTACCGCATCTACGACTATGATATGCTGACGTTGTCACAGTAATAGCGTAAACACCGGAAGTCGCCTGCCTATTTG
Organism: Gigantidas platifrons; assembly: GCA_002080005.1. NCBI lineage: Eukaryota > Metazoa > Mollusca > Bivalvia > Mytilida > Modiolidae > Gigantidas > Gigantidas platifrons. Next base: position 353,248 of record MJUT01042061.1, on the reverse strand, counting down.
TTCAGACGTCAAGACACGAAAAAGACGGAACGTGGTCGGAATTGACATGATTCGAAACAACCGAATTGCATCTGTCGGTATTTTAGTGCTAATGTTCTATGGGCCATTGAACTCATATTCTATGCTTTTTTTCTATTAAAATATTCTCTTTTCATGGCAACTGTCAAATTATGTTCACTTTATACAGATTTGCAGATGCTGTTTATCTACCCAGACAGGCCTTGACATTATTGCCGACGTGTGATCACTTTTTTATCTGAAAGTAAGATGCACAAACAAGGTGATATCTCCAGGGAAACATTAAATACATCTCGTTGCTTAACCATTAATATTAAATCAAACCTTTTATGAAACGTAATAGCATTAACTCATTAACGAACATACAACTTACTACTGAAACGAGTACATTTAATAAAAATTTTATATAATTGTCTAATGATGCGGAAATTGTTATCAAAATTCAAAGTATATCTATTACTATCTTATTTGATACGTTGCACGAGTGAATGCATCGTTTGTATTTTTGTTAATCTTATGTCATATTTTCCGTATTTTTTCTTGCTATTTATTTGTCATTTAAACACTTTGTCTTTAAGATACACAATTTTGTTTTCATTTAGGGACCAACACACATAACCCATTCATATTATTTATTTGGAAATGGCTTGGCTTTAGCTTAGTTAATATAATTTCGATTGCCGCTACGACACAGCAGAAAATGATGTTAAACACATATAATTCAAAATCTATCGGAAAGACCACAACTGACTAGAAGACATCTTCAGCCATGTAAAAACTACGAGAGGACATCATGAAAATGTTGACCGTGTTAATGAACAGCATACTTGTCCGATTAGAAGAGGACAAATTGTCTTAATACTTGCTTCTATCTATTCAGCAGAATAGTGATTTCGAGTTTTAGCCAACAATATCCCTGTGATTTATATTGTTTGTTTGATTGATGGTGCTTGACGCCACTTTCAACAATATTTCAGCTATATCGTGGCGGTCAGTTTTATTGGTGGAGGAAACAGGAGGATCCGACATGTCGCAAGTCACTACCAAACTTTATCACATAATGTTGCACACATCGCCCTGATCGAGATTCGAAACTCAGTTGTGATAGGCACTGATTGCATAGGTAGCTGTAAATCCAACTACTATAAGATCATGGCCAAGACGGACCCATGCGATTTGCAATATGTAACTGAAAACTGTAATAGCTGGTACACTACTCTTGGGACTATGCTTATGAGGATGAACATCTTCTGCAATGTAATATATTTTCATTGCCAAATTACTTTCTTTCAATGTCTCAACTTGCTACAGATATTTTACTGGTGTTATAAACCAGCCAAGTTATGTCAGCCAAGTCCGTGTGAGACATACAGTGTTGTTGATGAAAGAATTTCACCAAATACGTGGTTTATGAGGAACCAGCTAATTACCTTTTGCAAAACTTAATAAATGACATATTTTTTAAAATAGATATTATTCGCATTTATGTTGTTTATTATCCATGTGTTGTACCTGGATTTTCCTGTTTATCCCTTGAATTCGGGACTTTTATCAAACTGAAAAGCATTGCCTATTTTAAAGTATGCATTTCAACAATAAAGAGATATCAAAAATAATATTGTGTCCTTACACTTGTTTCATATATCCCATAAAACATTGTAAACTAGCGCACTCAAAACTCCCTTATAAAATTCTGTGGACGGTGCTATGCAAGAAATACTTCCTTTGAGGGAGAATTTGTTTTTCAGATATTAATTTGATACTTTTATGGAATATCTGTGTCACAAATGACCACGGATATGTTCACTTGTCGTAAACATTTCCTGGTCCTTTCCTTATTCATGACTTATCACCGGGTTTGTAACTAGATTAACATAACGGGTGCCACTAGGGGAGCAAGAACTGCCTACCCTTCCGGAACACCTGAGTTCACCCCCGGTTTTTAGTTATGTTCGTGTTACTAGATCTTCAGTTTTATGTGTATTTTTGTAGATTATTTTGTCTTTTTGTACTTTTTCTTTTGACCCTTGTGTTGTCTGGTCTTCTTAGATTTATGGATTCTGATTACCCATTTGGTATCTTACACTCTTCTTATATGTATAGCGAATACTCCTATATATCATGCCTGCATATAAACAATCGGATGTCTGTAGAATTCGGTTAATTGACGATGCATTATTCAGTAGTTTGATAAATGATCACATGGATATCCATGGTGAAATATGCTTTCTTTGGACAATTCGTTTGAGATATAATCAACACCTAAACAAATCAGAAAGAATATACGAAGATAAATTACCTTTTGCTAAAATCCATATATTTCTGTTGACTATATATAATGCTGGAATAAGTTATGCGTCCTGTCAAACTCGGGGTCAGATCGTGTATCCTCGGGATGGATTTGAATATTAAGACATGTAGAACAATAGCTGAAACGAAAACAATATATAAAATCATATGTATCACCTGGCTTGTTCATTAATAACAATGGTCAGGGTACTAAAGAACCCCCAGGATAGCAATCGCAGACATGATAAAATGTAAACGTGCTTAATACAAAACATAGATATCTAATTACGTGCGCATGACGTGTCTTTAGAATAACCTTCATCATGTAAAGCCATAGTCAAAATACTGGAAAACCAAACCCTATTAGTCTTTGGGAGCAAGAAAGGGAAGGGTATAAACAGGAAAGCCAAAACCTATGTATGAGGCAGACTAATAATAATTTTAATAAATTACATTATCTAACATTATGTACGTTTTCCTTTGAAATTAACGAAAGTAGCCTGTCTGATACAAGATGTTGTATCATCACACTGTGGTGATGAAAGAATGGCGCGACGTTGCACGAGACGTTCTCTGCCGAACTCCTTTGTCATGACGTCATATCATTGGAATCCGGCGAAAAACACATCAATGTAGGCAACGTAAAGACTTGGTATCAATATTTCCCGCAACTGTAAGGTCCACATTTCTTTTTTAAAAGCGTTGTCGGATTGTACAGTGACACTGAAAGTGATCGAACAGTAATTCGACATTAGTGAAAGAACGGCAACAAATAACGTGATGTCATTCACAAAATGTAGTCTTCCTGCGAGTATTGTAAAGAAAAGGTTGTAAATATTAATTCGACCCTTGTTATTTGTTTAAAATTTGTTTTTTATTGAAATGTTAGATAAATTTATTACATACATAGTGTGTTGGTACAAGATTATGTATCAGGTCTTGCCTGTTGCGTGAACTAACCGCATCACGACTCGTAGTGATACTGGTTCACACAACAGGCTCGACCTGATACATAGTTCTACCACCACACTATATATATAGTGGGTATTTATTAACGAATTGTAACCTGGATGTTTACCCAATATAACTAGCTCGTTATGCTATGAAAATAATATATTTACATAGTTTTTGCACAGTTCAGCTTCTTTATTGTATTTACTTAAACATTAGAGAAAACAAAAGCATCATATGATCTAAATTTCCACCGTCACATGTCTGACTAATATCTATGGGCATAATATCTTGCCCTCGTCCTAGGGGGTGGTAACATCTACGCTACTATAGATGTGAATAGATTCACCAACATTTGTCATTATTCATATAATTTATTTCCATATTGATATAATTAGATAATAGTACGATTCGGATACCACCAATGATATCAATGCATTTTATTTAAAATAAAATAGTGCAACACATATTAAGTTACCACTTTCTCTTCCCGTTATATAACAGAAATAAAATGTCTGACCCTCAAAATGGGCTCGGGGCAATAAAATCAAATGTACATCTATTTTTGTCAGACAATCAAATGAAACCCATAATCTGGTTTATAAGCATGCAATGAAATTACAGAAGGTTACTACACATCCAATCGGTGTAATTGAATTCTGTTGAATGTAAACATAGTAGAGTTTGTCTTGACGTAAATCATGATAAATATCTAATCAATCAAAGCCTCTTTATTGTATCTGTGTTTGCCGATAGAGTTCACTGAAAAATTATACAAATAAATAGACAAAGGTCACAGGCAATAACAAATACTAACGTCACAGGCAATAACAAATACTAACGTCACAGGCAATAACAAATACTAACGTCACTATGATTACGTTGTAAAGTTGTAATAAAAATGCCTCGTTTGTTTTCAAATACAATTACCTGGCACGTGTGAACAGACGGTAAACGTTACCTTTCCATACTTACGTCTATCAAGGTCTTTCTGCATTTTCCCTTTATAATATTACATGTGTGTCAACTGACCAACCGCATTTCTAAGGCTTAAAACATTCTAACCTGTTTAACCCCACATGTGTGTGCATGTATCAAGCCAGGACCTGTATTTCCAACGTCATATATCTTCATTTTTTGTGTGTATTCATTGAGTTAAGATGAGAGGTGGTTGCTTGTTTCGTTGATATTAGGAGAATTATTGTTGACTATCACTTTTAAGTTTTTGCTTCACAAGTAATGTTGTTTACGCTATGATAAGTAAGCCCATCTTGGATCAATAATTTGTAATCTTAATTCTAAATGTCTATGGCATGGTATTGTCAAGATGTTTAATATAATTGGTACCGAGATTAGCACAGTCACATGTCTGACTAATATCTATGGGCATAATATCTTGCCCTCGTCCTAGGGGGTGGTAACATCTACGCTACTATAGACGGAACTGAAACGCAAATATTCAAAATTGCATTGTCTAACGCAAGCACTGAAAAATACCAAGACAACTCATCAGCATATATATGGCTATTTCAAAATATTTTAGAATATATGAACATGTTTAATTAATGTAACAAAATCGTTTACTCGTTTTTTCCCATTGTCACTATTTTGATCCACTGAAAACAAACAATCTTCAAAATAGGCATCGTATTTGCAAATGTCACTACGACACAATACTCACACTGTCTAATGCATGCACTGAATAAACCAAAAAAAGAGATAAATATTTATGACACCAGCGTTACATGTACAAGCATGTTATGGTGCGATTGGTTTTTGTATCCGTCGTACGCCGTTTTACAAATAGTTATCTTAATACCTAAACCAGCTTGAGGTAACTTACGAAATACAACTTACAATTTGCTATATGTTGAAGCCTGTTTTGAATATCTATTATACTCCCGCTCAACCGGAGGGGGTATACTGTTTTACCTCTGTCCGTCCTACCGTCCGTCCAAGATAGAAATCTGATATTTGGTCACAAGCTTCCTATAGGTATTCCATATTGTGGGAAGTGTTTTTGGACCCGTCATATTCCTACTTCATGTTTGCTGACTTAGTTGGTTTTTATACACATTGAACATATATGCGGGGGTATCATAAGTGAGCATTAGCTCACAGTTCATCTTGTTGTATTTGTTAATTTGGGATGTTAATTTTATTAATTCTGACGCTGTCTTCACGTATGGATGACATTGATCCTGAGATCACCCCCGTTTTAGTGAGTTTTGCGTTGTTCAATCTTTAGTATGTTGTATTTTGTTTGTAGATCATTGTTTGTTCTTTTCCTTGTCATTTCATTGTATTTCCGTTTCCGTTTTACGGCTTCAGATTATCCCTTTATCCCTTTAGTTTCTCCATATTGGTATAGAACATGTATTGCAGACAATACCACATGGGCGTGCCCTGGAAAATCCAATAAAAAAAAAAACAAATGCATATATCTACATATGTTGCACAGTGGACACAATTGAACGAAGTTTAACCACAGAGTACTATAAGGTTGTCAGATGTTAGATATGTCTTTTCCCTTGATTACCCCTTTAGTATCTTTAAACATTTTTTGCTTGAAATTCATTTCTCGATGCTATCAAGATATTTTTAGTAAAACGTGATCGTTGATAATTAAAAACTAAAAACTACTATTGAATTCAGTTATATTTCAATTTGATGTTAGCAAATTGAATTTAAATATACAATGTATTTCAATAAAATACAGGAGTGGTAAGGATATAACTTTATTTAATGTTTAGTGCACTGGTCGTATCTCCAGAAATGTGCATTTTGAAGTGGTTCTTGTTACACTTTATTTATGAACACAATTGGTTTATCGAATAATTGAGATTATGTCTAATTTTTTGTACATGCCTTTTACTAATACTACTATTTTTCAATATTACATGAAGGAGTTGATGAGTTGAAACGCTATCTTTCATCTTAAAGTGTCTGATGTTCTGGAAACAGAAGTACACAAAATAAGATAAGAAATTTAAACGTAATTGTCGTATTTAAAATTATCAAATATTGATAAATTCATTTTACTTGTATTAAGAAAATCAGTAAAGCGGAGAACAGACGATACAATGGGGGAAAAGAAGCACTCTCAAACTATGGTCAACAATATACTACCGTAAAAAGTCAGGATTGAACGACAAGAACACCACTAGAAAAAAGAGTGAACACAGTTGCTCCCTAATTAATTCCTGTTCCACTTAGTGGTACCCCTAGTGTCAGTAAAACGTATATATTGACGTTTTTGTCTGGAATCACCTTCATCATGTACGATTATTGTTAGCAGATTGGAAAACTAAATAATTTAAAAGTCTTTGAGGGCAAGTAAACCAAAAAGGTCTAAACGGATAGCAAACATCGGTAAAGGTCACCCATGCCTGAGGGATGACAACATTAGTTTGATCATCTAAGCCTGAGGGATGACAACATTAGTTTGATCATCTATGCCCGAGGGATGACAACATTAGTTTGATCACCTATGCCTGAGGGATGACAACATTAGTTTGATCACCTATGCCTGAGGGATGACA